>JAAVUC010000392.1:0-41842 GCA_014898925.1 Fusarium nelsonii
GAGGGGTTGTGGATGGTAGCTCTCAATGCGAGCTACCAACGTCGCCTCACCCTATCGAGGATCCTCCCACGGAGCCCACAGAGGAACCTTCTGCGGAAGAAACACCTGTTGGGCGAAGGGAGGTAAAACCTTGGATAAAAGGTGAGTCTTTTGTCATCTTGGATTCAGATTCGGAGGATGAGGATGAGAAGAGCCAGAGTCAAGCTAGGGTTACATTGGGAATGGACAGAAGTACCCTTCCTGATTCATTGAACGCGAACTCAGGGTCTGCTCAACAAGCAGCCCAGCGTGAGCATCAAAGGTTCAACATCAGGACGGTTGGAGGATCGCAGACCCCCGTCCAGATTCTGAATGCTGACTACAGCACATCTGGTGCTGCTGCCACGAACTCTGATCACGCTGCAGAACATGACTACCCCTCGAGATGTGAGAGAAGGGAGTCTCATATGAGCAGCCACATTCAGCCGCAGCCGGCGTCTCTGCGAGCATCCTCATCGCAAAATTCACCTTTACTCATGCTCAGGACGACGAAGTCAACCAGCACGCCGAGACAGTCGACATCTTTCGCACGAGCTCAGGAACAGCTACTAGACCCACGTCACGAGTCACGCCACCAGCTTGACGGCGGCGATCAGACCGCGCCTATTTCCCAGTCGTATCATAGTCAATGGCGGTCCCAACAACATCAAAGCCCAAGACAGTACGCAGCACTCCCACCCGAGCGCCAACTCTCTTCGTACAATCAAACACAAGAGTTTAATACTTTACCTTCCCAAGCTGCTCATGGACACTCGCAACATACCCAGTCCTCGCAGCCGCCATCTTTTCAACAGTATGAAAACGCCCCTCATAACGACTGGTCCCAACAAGCGTCTCACAATCGATTCCATCCTGGACCCATGCTAAGTAGTACTTACACACAAACTCATTACCCACGACTGGCTGATCAAGACACAACCCAGCGCTCTCCAGCGCGGGATTCTGGCCCTCGAACCGTGACGGAGATTAGGCAATCTGACCAGCATCTGCCGCAAGGGCCTGTGTCTCTGCCAGCTGCGAATCACTCATCCTATACCTGGCCGAGCCCAACTGGCCAAGCTCAACGCCGACCAGCACAACCCGAATCGTTTACTCCAACATCCTACCACCACCACCAGCAACCTGGTCCAGATGCGAGCCTGCGTTCTACTGATTCGCACGGTGATGCAAACGCGTCAAATGCTAATCACATTGACCCATGTATGAGAACAGCTACAGGCACAGTTCAGGAAGCGTCAGAGGAACAAAGACAGCAGCCAACATATGGCGAACCACCAGCACTGCCATCCATCGGATTATCTTATGGCACACAAGACCAGTCCGCATTAGGCCATGGTTCCCAATACAGACGTGACTCCCAAGATGGTTTCACAGATGTACAGGACCGGCAAGGCTTTTCCTCTCACCCAAGCTTCCCTCAGAATAGGTCCGTCTTGAATCCTCAAGAAGATCCTTGGGACGAACAAGTCTATGCACAAAGGGGCCACCTCCACCTTGGCCATCCATGCTTTCACGAGCCCGCCTATATTCCACCTACTTCAACTCGTCCCTATTCGCAAATACATAGCTCGTACTTTCCTGAAGGTCTCTCGAGATACCTCTCAGAGTTAGCGTTGGCGAAAGGACTGCAGCCTGGCTTAAGTGGTTTCGAGTTAGCTACCGAGAGCGGTTACTGGTGTCCTTTTTGCGAGGCTTGGCCGACCAATGGCACGTTTGCGACAAACGCACAAAGGACTGCTCAATTCAAGAGACCCTGGAACTTTCAGCAACATCTGATCAAGCATTGGCGGAGAGCTGGCCTTCCTAGACAGGAAGACAAAGACGAAGGCGGGCGATGATGCATTGTAGGCGTTTTTGGACATGAGACAGGATTCTTTTCTGCCAGCAACTATATAAGCAAGCATATGTGCAGATTAATTGGCAGGGTCAAATGATATCAGATTATAATATATGTATGAAACTTGATTTAATAATGATAACCCGACTTGGAGTCACGTAAATTATGCTCCCTCCGCTTGATATACGCATATAGCTTCGTTGGGCTATGGAGTGTCTACATGTAAAATGTCGCAAGAGCATCAAATCGTGATGCACAAAGTGTTTAATTAAAAAGATGAGATTGAATGAGTGAGATTTCACTCATCGCCACTCATAAACCGACAAGTCAGCATTGAGAGCATGGGCCAAGCCCTTAGTTTAGCTGTCAACAAAACAACAACAGTTGGGAGTAAATAAACACTGAAATGACAGCTAGACAGGGTAGGAGAAAATATTTCCATAGAAATTCGGCCAGACCCAACGAATACTCTGGTTTAGTATTTTGTACTTCAAAAGGCCGCACAGCTAAATATCACGTAACAGCGCCGTGCAGTGCCTCGACAGCACGTTACAGGCGCTTGTTTTAGTGGTTAGGTTGTCCCCGCAACTAGCCCGGCTCACTCAATCCAACCACGCGACGCGTACCGGGAGAGAAATGATCCGTCAATGCATCTCGATTTTTCATGCAGCGGGCCACGAAACAAACAGAACAAACAAAGGAGGAGAGAAGTGAAGCGACAACAACATCACCATAACCGCCATATCGATATCGAATTCTATCGCCAACAGCACTCAATACCATCGCAGCCTTTTTCTTTTTCCCGAACTCCCAGCAGCTCAGCCCAAACTTTATTCCCCCATACCGTTTCACGTTTCACCACCAAAATAGAGCCTCATTCACTCCGCCTCATCTCATCTCACCTCCCTCACCTTGTCGGTCTCCACCCAATCTCAACATGGATAACTATCAGAGAATAGAAAAAGTCGGAGAAGGTTCGATCCACATCTCGTCTCTCATCTATTGTATCTTACTGACCTGATCGATAGGTACTTATGGTGTCGTCTACAAAGCCCGCGATTTGGGCCACAACGGTCGCATCGTCGCCCTCAAAAAGATCCGTCTCGAGACCGAAGATGAGGGTGTTCCTAGCACCGCCATCCGCGAGATTTCTGTCCTGAGAGAGCTTAGCCACCCAAATGTCGTCAGCCTTCTCAACATTGTCCATGCGGACGGACACAAGCTCTACCTTGTCATGGAGTTCCTCGACCTGGATCTTAAAAAGTACATGGACTCCCTGCCTGTCACTGACGGAGGTCGTGGAAAGCCCCTTCCCACTGGAACTGCCACCACTGTCCGCAACCTGGGCATGAGCGACAAGGTCGTCCAGAAGTTCATGCTTGATCTGTGTCAGGGCATTAAGTACTGCCACTCGCGTCGGATATTGCATCGCGACTTGAAGCCTCAGAATTTGCTTATCGACAAGGACGGAAACCTCAAATTGGCTGATTTCGGTCTGGCGAGAGCCTTCGGTGTTCCTTTGAGAAGCTATACACATGAAGTTGTCACTCTGTGGTACCGTGCTCCCGAAGTCTTGCTTGGTGGACGACAGTATTCTACCGGTGTTGATATGTGGTCCGTCGGTACTATCTTTGCTGAGATGTGCTCCCGAAAACCTCTATTCCCTGGCGATTCCGAGATTGATGAAATTTTTAAGATTTTCCGGTGAGTTCAATTTCCTCCGATGTGACAACACATGTACTGATCTCACTAGAACCCTCGGAACACCTGACGAGGACGCCTGGCCCGGTGTCACTGCCTATCCCGATTTCAAGCCCTCTTTCCCCAAGTGGCAGCGCGACTTCTCTGTTCCTTTGTGTCCCAACCTGGACGAGCAGGGTCTCGAGCTACTCGACTACATGCTCATTTGCGACCCCGTCACTCGTATTTCCGCCAAGGCAGCCCTGAACCACCCTTACTTTGACGAGATTTTGTGAGTACCCGGGCACAATATGGACGATGGAGAGACTAATATGTGGTGATTTAGGGGACGCAACCAAGAAGAATAAAAAGATCTGATGTGAATAGCTGTTGAGCCAAACGGCACTGTAAAACAGACCCATGGAACAGCATAGAAACGAGTTTTAACATGATTAAATGAGCAGGATGGACGCGGCTAGTTTTTGTGAAGCATATGAAGGAGTCAATTCATTGTTTTAGCTCTGGGCTTTCTATGCATTATGAGTGAGCGTGCTATGAGGCAATGATTGAGGCTGGAGCCCATATGACATGTTTTAATTCACAGTATTTCCATCCTATTTCTTTCTAGGAATAGATCGTTCTACTTCTTAGATCTTTGACTTAGTGGTAGCGCCAATAGCAGCGCCAGAAGCCGGAATCAGGAAGTCACTGGCCTTCACACGCCCATCCGACCCACGAGGTCCTTTCAGCACAGATGCATCCGTACTCTTGAATGCGGCGTCGTTCCAAGTATCTTTGCTATCCCACGAGTTGCCAGATGAAGAAACCTTGCTGTTGAAGTTAACCTGTTCGCCCGTGTTGCTGGCAGCAATGTTCTTGGTCGCCTTCGACGTAGAGCTGCGCAAGTGGAAACCAAGGTTGCCGTTTTTCCACGCTGTGTTGCGTTCAAACGTCAGAGAACCTGGGTTACCGTTGTCGATGAAGCCTTTCTGAGCGTTTTGGAAGGCAATACAATTTTTGATGATGTGGTTCGCTGGAGGGTTGTTTGTTATACCCAGCTTGAAGCCGTTTCCGTCACCCTCGAAAGAACTAAAGTCCCAGCGATTGAACCCATTGCCCCAAGCGTATACCTCTTCGAGAGTGACGGCTGACCCGAACATGTACAGATCCAGACCATCGTCTACGTTATCCCATAGACGTGCGTTCCGGAGCACATTGCCTTCGCCATTACCCTCTTTACAGGCGAAGCCATCAGCACTTTCGCCGTTTTTGCGAGGATCGCGGTTACGGTACGAGTCCAGGTTGATGACTGTGTTATTAGAAGATGCTCCTTCGAGCTGGAAGCCAGTCTCGTAATTGTCGTGAGTCAACAGACCTTCGTAATAGTTGTTTGAGGCGTCTCGTGCGTATATCCCATAGGGACCATTGATGATTCTGCGGTATATCAGAAATGATGCTATGATGTCTGTTGGTGCGGAGACTTACTCGAGATTGTAGAAGGACCACCACTCTGCATCCTGGATGTGGAACACTCCTCGTTCAGCATTTGGAAGTGACTCGCCCAGAGCCTTTGGTGTTCTATCATTTGTAAGACTTGAAACCATTCCGCGTTGGTGCAGCTTACCCAGGCATATTTTCTCCATCGATGACCACTTTCTCGTTCATGTAAGGCTTTATGGTGATGGGGTTGCCCTTAGCACCGCTCGTCTTGACCTGGATGTTCTTAGACGGGGCATATGTGCCTTTGCGAAGGTAAATAATATCTCCAGCTTTGGCAGCATCGATAGCAGATTGGATTGACCCATATGGTGAGGCAAGAGTACCGGAGCCGGCGCCTGTGGGAGAGACAAAAATATCTTTGGCATTGGCGCCAGCCAAGAAGGCAAGGAGGATAGCTGGGGTGATCGTGATCAGAACCATATTTGCAGAGCTAATTGCGTTCTTGGGTATGCTCCAAACTACATAGGATCCCGACCACGTCTTATAGAGTACCCCGTGGAGCATGTCTAATTACCTAAATCAGACGGAGGACGGTACTAGGTAGGGAATTTAATGTTTCCACCAATGAGACCCAGGTGGCATGTCCAGGGCAATCTTCGTTTCGTTGGTGGTTTTTTACAAAGGTTACACCAGATTGATTGTGGGGGCATCAAGGAGATTAAGTTTGGGGGATACTACTCTCTATTGCAACCCTGAGTGAGTCCCTCGGGTCATTTTGCACCGGCACGGTTTGACGATTTAGATTTGCCCAACGTAGATCACGCAACTTCCATCGTTGTGATCTGAGATGTTCCCCTAAGTATTCAGATCAAACAATTAAGCACGACAGCGAGCAGAGTTGGGGAACGATTTTACCAAATATCACAGCCCCCAGCATCGACATCAACACCCTTTCTCTTGCAGCTTCCCTGATAGATTCTGCGGCTCTTCCTGCTTTGCCACAACGTCAATGGCCCCTTCACTCCATGTCACTTCAAAGTTTCCAGCTCCGTAGATTTTCTCGAGTACCTCTTGAACTCTTGCCGGATCCGTAATATGGTTCAGAGGTATGTGATGCTGGTGCATTACGGGTTCGGACATTATGAACGGATTTCAGGCTATAATTTTAGTTGATGGTTCTGTAAATTTGAGCAGGAACACTCTTCTATCATATAGTTCGTGCGCACTTTATTGATCAATTTGGATGTTACCAGCAAATCTTTCGGAATTTAATGGAATCTTCGCCTTTTATATCAATACTTAACATCTTTTCATTGCCTCCATTCCAAGTAACGTCACGATTCAGAGGCAAGCCCTAAAAATGAACCGCCTTCTTAAATAAAACGATGAGCCTAATGCTCATTCAGCCATAACTAAAGGGACTCGGAATCGGATATTAACTACGTGGGTTACAAGTACAGATTTCTGATGTGCAGGAACATGACAGATGGAGCTCGAGAATCGACCGGTCGCTCTCCGGTCCGTTCGGCTTAATGGCACTCAATCCCAAAATGTGCGTGTCTGGGCTAATGCGCCAATGACTGTGTTGTCATCATCTCGAATGGACGAAGCAAATAGGAACCACCCTCACGTGAGAAGAACGGTCTAGATCTCCGCGATTTTTCGGGATAGTCTTAGGTAAGAATCGTCAGCTGAAGAGCTTCATTCAGCTATATAAACACTACAGCGCCACCCTGATTGAATGAATAAAAGTCCGTTGAACATGAATTAACAAGTATAAGAGATTCAGGAACGCTTAGCATTATCTTACTTCTCCTGACACTGGATAGGATAACAGACAAGAAGCAACGAATCATAGCCAATACCAGATTTCACGATGGGTGAGTCCGTATCTACCCCTCATCTTGCTCGATAACTGACAGGAACAGCCAATGGGACCAACAGCCAAATTCTGAGCTACGAAGATGGCGAAATCAAAGCCGAGGCAGCTTTCGTTGCTGAAATTCTGATAACTGAACGCGTCGGGCTCCAGGACGTCTGGCACGGCCAGTACCAAGGCTCTCAAATCATGGGAAAACGCCCTGGCATGTATATCAAATACCTGCCCACGAAGTATCATCCGGTCAATGGCCAAATGCTGACTGGCGGACAATACTTATTCGATACTATGGAAAACGCGGAGAAATTCGAAGTTTGGACCACCAATGAATTCAAAGTTGGTGAACCACAGACCACGTACTGGAAACAGCCTTTATTCAAAGCAGTCGATTCGTGGATCTGGAACGTCATTGGAGCTCACAACTTCACGCCAGTCAGTGAACACTATATCGGCCGTTGGCAGCGATGGACTTACCACTATGTCGGGGTAGGCGGTATTTTGACACAGCTATACCCTGTTCTCAAGGACGCGGCTGAGAAGAGAGGGGCTGGATCATTTTGGCTTCTGCACCGGCCAGGGGACAAAATGATTGGCGTGCATATGTCGTTTCCTAAACCGGAAGAGCGCAATGATGATAGTCTTCTCGAGGCTCTTGAGGCCGTGGCTAGAAAGAAGTCTGTTGCAGATGTCTTCCCCGATGCACTTGAAGCTGAGGTTCTGATGGATAGGACCAGTCCTTACCATGCAATTTGGCAGCCAATGGAAGAGGATTCGAACGGCGTCAAGGTGGCATGTCCCAACTTCCCGCATCTTGCAGGCGAGAAGGCGTGAGTGTTCACCAGTCAAGGCCCACAAATGATGTGGCAGAGTTTTGTAAAGATTCGATTTTGATATTCATTTATTTTTTGACAAGACACGCTTTTAGGTAAATTGATTCTAATCCAACAGAGCCTTCTTGACCGCCTCAACCTCCTCTGAAGTTCCACATACCAAACCGGCTCTGTCATCACAGCCCTTCAACGTAATATCGAATATCCTTGATCCAGTCGCAGGATCAATAGCCTGACCACCGGCACACTCAATAACAAGTGCCACAGGCAATAGCTCGTAGTACTTTCGTAACTTAGCTTTGCTCACAGAAGTGACAGGAGAGATGTATACACCATGTCCCTTGACAAGAGCATGGTAAATGTCAGGAATAAGACCACCAGAGTATCGTAGTGTGTACTTGTCGGTAATAAACTTGGTGACTAGACTCATGTATTTGTCGTTTTCGGCGGCGGCACGAAGATTAGCAGGGGCGAAGTAACGTGTCTTAAAGGGAGGCTCGGCAAAGCGAAGTTCAGGACGGGCCACGATGAACTTTTGAGCGTTATTGAGACTGACTTCGAAGCACACAGGGTCCGATCCAGGGACTCGAAGAGCGACGATAGCGAGGGTTCGAGGGCCGAAGACACCAAGAATGGATGCGATTTGCTTCTCTGGTGGTTGTTCAATGGCAGTGACTCCATCCCACACTCCAATAATAGAACCAACCGACCAGTTAGGTCCAATAATGGAGCTACCATCAAGAGGATCGAACCCTATGGTGTACTGTTCTTCGTCGCTAATAGGCTGCACCGTCTCTCCTTCACGAGCTGGCTTCTCGATAGGATCCTCCTCGCTGCTGGCAGTCTTGATCGCAGGTGACTTCGCACACCTGTCACGAAGAATGTTCTCTGCCAAAACATCGACATTCAACTGCTCATCTCCAAAAGCATTTTCTGTTCCCACGATAGAGACATCATATGATTTTCTGAGCTCATCGCCAATGGCGGCAACGGCGCTAAGTAGCTGGGGTATGACTGATTCGCGCAGTGAGGATCGATCTCCCTGGGGAAGAACAGTCTTGAGGAATTGCGTGAGCTCGAGCTCTGGGGCTTTCGTAGTTGTAGACATTTTTTATTCTCTGAACTTTGTGATGTTGAAATTGAAAATGCCAAGTTGGAAAATGACAATTTGTTATTGAAAGTTGCGTCACACAAATTGACGCAATCGGGTTGTTGAATCTTGGCAACTTTACTGAATATGGCTTAGACTTCTACTGTCAACGGCCCGATAAAGCACGATAAGACGCGATAAGGATGAGGTCTCCTCATTGACATCATATCATGTTGGTGTTTAGGCTTGCCAGTCCTTTTCTCCAGTCATATTTCATGAGCAGCATACCTTCAAAGTCGTCGATGACCCTCCTTTCAGTCTAGTATACTCACCGCAATCTCAATAGGTGCTGTGTAGATCACCATCATCGATTACTGTTACAAGAACTTGCCTGCTGTTGAATGAATTTGACCCTCAATAGTGTATTTCAAGCCAAATAGTTCGGCGGCCAAAAACAGTAGAGTCTTTGAAGTCCAGATAGTCAGGGTCCGAAGCCTCCGGTCTTATCGGGCCGCTCTCAACGTGCGTCAGATATCGTATCACTCAACCCTCCAGTGGAACGTATGAGAAATAGACAATCACGATATGTTCAACCTTGATTGCGGGGTTTATTGCAACCTAAGCTGTCAGCAGTTACCAGTTTTATCTATAATGCGTGGTCTCTGTCAGATCGCCATACCCCAATTGTATCGCTGACATCGGATGTTCGCATGCGTCAATCAGTGCAACATGGTGAGGGTTGTACTGATAGTCCTAAGCAGGTTATCCCTTTGACCATTTCTTTCGCTGAAAGTCGCTCCATTATACAGCACTCAAGAATCCTATTTACTTGTCAGGTTCATTCAGCAATAATACGAACACACATTGTAAAAGGGTCGGAGTCATGATGTTAGAAATGTTGAAAAACACCAACGAAACCACATAGAGATACGAGTACCAGTGCCACACATACAGATAACCAAATTAATGGGCAACTAAACTCAGAGCTTGGCATGACTATCACGAGTGTCAGATCAAATGCGTTGATATTGTGAACTAATTGTATATTCTTACGAAGAAGAAACGCTCTCATGGGCGACAACGGGACCCTTGAGAAGCATTGGCTCTCCCTGATAGAAGTTCTTAATGTCACCAAAAATTTCTTTGGCCACTTCGTCGGAAGCAGCCTTGTCGAAAACCTCAACGCTCTCCCACTCAAGAGTAGCCTGAACCTGGTAAGGCGCACCCTCCTGGAAGTTCAGGATCTTGTAGTTCTTGAGACCCAAAGGACCCCACTTGCTGTAAAGCCTTCAGCGGTTGTACGGGCCAGATATTCGGACTGTTTGTGACTTACGATGCAACAAGAGGCATGTGTGTCTTCAGGTAGTAGTCCATGTCAAACGAAGGACCCGAAGGGTAGACAACCAGAACCTGAGACATTTTGATGGTGAAATATGAGATTGGAAACTTGTTTTAATGTGTACGATAATTCTGAACAACAGCCTCGGCAGCTGAATCGAGGGGTAGAGACGGCCTTATATACCGAGCGGGGTGAGAGTGCATCCCCACCCTGGCATTAGAAGATGAGCGGATCAAAGGAACTAATCAGCGTATTGCAATTGATGGACCCTTGCAAGCTGGACCGATTACTCAGCTCGCATGATCATTCTTTGGTGTTGAGCTCGAAGGCTGAATTCGTGCGTCGATAAATTTGAGACTGTTTAGTGGTCTGTACCAACTAATGCAGCCACAATTACCAGCAGTGGCTTCGATTTTCTTTGCTTCAAGGCGATTGGCCACTTTGTCACTGTGTACGAAACTGGCGTCCTTGATCTGATAGGTGTACCGTGTTTTGTCAAGACAACTCATCTCACAGATAAGTGGTAAAACAACCACAGCAGAAAGGTAACATTCAACCACTCTCCCAGGTATTCAGCTCAACCAGTACTTGATAATTTCACTCACTTCATAAGGACGCAGTATCGCCTGGATCTGTGACCCGATCTTACTCGCCAATTACTTTGCATAAATACGTAGCCTTTTCCACGAAATTAAACGTCGTGATTCACGCAGCCATATCCAATCGTGTATTGTATGCTTAGGGATCCTCATATGTGCAGAGTTTTTATCCAACGGGGGAACGGAGACGCCGTTCGCAAGTTAGACAAGGCACCTATCAAGTGCAGAGAAAGGGCTACAGGATTTACTATCGCGAAAGGCATCAATTCACTGTGAAAGACTAAAAAAGGATTTATGCAAGTATCTGTCAGTTCAAAGAGCGATATTCCTTCGTCCACATACTGAAGACCTAGCACTTTGGTTACAACGTGATCAAAGGTCATTGTGGTATCTCGAAGTTATGAGCTTCTACAAGTGACGTCCAGTGTGCAATGTTTACATTTTAATGACTATCTATAGAAATTCATCTGCCTAGCTTCTCTGAGCCTCTTAATAAGTGAGTATGACCGACTGGCTCTTTCTAGACCATGCTGAAGTTGGAGGAGGGTGATCTTCATACCCGATGGGGAAAGTCAATTGCGGGCCGCATCGTGCCTGGTAGACCATTGGCATATCATATTTATGCACTTCTTGTATTGCAAGTATAAGCGATGTCTGTCTTAGCATAGAGGAGCATTTATTCGATGGTCTCGGTGTCGCGCAAATGCGGAGAGGAGAGTTTGTTGAGATGAATTAGAAACTCTAGCAATGACGGCATGATGATGTCAGCCAGGAACAGCCCAACAATAGGTAATCAACAACGTCACCATTAAAGCTCCTCGACATCGAAACAACAACAGCTCTTGTTTCCAGCTTCTTCTTTCAATCACGAACAAAAGGCGTTTGCACAAAACTACTGTAAGTACTCGACTGAGCCAATCTGTACACGTTCTTACTGACTCAGTGACGCTAGCAACGACACCAACACATCACCTCTCAAATCACACAAGATGGTGCACAACATTCGAACGTAAGTATCCGTGTGATATAATAAGAAACTGTCACCAGTCACTGACATCATACAGTAAGGACGAGTTCCATGACACTCTCAAGAACTACCCCATTGTTGTCATCGACTTCTACTCAATCCACGCCGCCGAGTCCAAGAGCATTGCTCCTGCATTCGCTCAGTAAGTGCATCATTCGTATACGGAGTCGCATGTTTACTGATTATTACCAGTGCGCACGAGCTGGACAGATACAAGGACTTCCGATTTGCCAAGGTCGACATTGAAGACCTCAAGGGTCTAGCGGAAGAAGTCGGCGTCTCAAAGCCTGCTACTTTCCACATGTACAAGAATGGCGAGAAGATCAACGACTTGCAGAGCGACCAGAAGGAGGATCTTTTCCAGTTCCTAGACACTGGTCTGTAGAGGACTATTGTCGATTTAATCATGAGCCAGCGTCACGACAAGATTCATATCAAAGTAGCCTGAGGTGAAGAGAAGTGCAGGAACTTCAAAGTTGCTTAATGTCTTCCCGGAGAGACATGGATCTCGAGGTTCAAAAAAACTCTAGATTCCCTGCACGTTAGCTCCATTTGAAGAATATTTATGAGAAATATTTATTAATCTTCCATTAATATTCGAGCGAAGTCTATGTTTGAACCTCTGGACGCGCTGCCTGCCTTTCCATGTGCAAATGATGGTAACCACATAGATTATTCTCACTAAAACAGTCGTTCAGCAATTAAGAAGGTGGAGAGCGGGTGTGGTATCAGAATTCTAAGACGTGAGAGCCGTGTTGAAATATCGTTGGCTTCAAAGCTTCGAGTTGGTGTCCTATGCCCAAGCCCCAGAAGCAGCGACCAACCACCCGTGTCTG
The DNA here is from genome assembly GCA_014898925.1 of Fusarium nelsonii. Classification (NCBI taxonomy): domain Eukaryota; kingdom Fungi; phylum Ascomycota; class Sordariomycetes; order Hypocreales; family Nectriaceae; genus Fusarium; species Fusarium nelsonii. Next base: position 12,597 of record JAAVUC010000392.1, read on the forward strand.
TTGAAATGTTGTGGAAGCGGTATCTAGCAGCACCTCATCGACAAGAAGCAGCCGCATATGAAGTTAATTAGAACAGTACTAGATTAGGTTGTAGAAGATATAGAAGTGATAGAACTTCATGAAACAGATAAAGGAATGAGATCCAACATCTCACATTGGACGGGTTGGTTGCTTTAGTAGGCAGCTGACAGGGGACTAGGTAGCCCCCAAATCGACTGCTAAAGTTGTTAGGAGGCTGCTATAGAAGCCACTGTTAGATCCCGCTCCGGGCTCTGTTACCACTACAACAAAGATCATCTATAGGCAGCTTTGAGCAGCAAAGCAAAAATGGAAGCAAAAATGGGTGAGCGGAATGGGTAGACGCATAATGCAGAGCTAGCTCCGCGATCGTCAGTAGCGAATATCGTTACCATGATCCGTGTCGGTTGAGGCTACGCCCGCTTCTAGCAGCATTGGCTACGATGGGAAGTGCGCACAGATTCAGTGTCGAATGCTGGTGAAGCCCACTAGCATCATCGCTAACAAGATCATCTAACCCAAGCTTGGTAGTGGTAGAAGGAAGAGGTCGAGATGAAACAATTAATGCATTTGCAACAAAGCTCAGACAATTCCCACACATGAACCGTCTGCGCTATATCACACACCAACTCGCCCTACTTTATGCGTTACAGTTGAAACGTGAAACATGAGATTCGACAGTGCTGAGAGGCCCAAACACAACGCCGACGATCGGTTCAACGGATCTCAAGACACAGTTTATCAATCATGTATAAAGTCTATCATTACGATATAAAATCTATGTCATGCCGTGTAGGCTTATGCATAGGCTTATTATCAAGCCTTGAGAATGTGTATGTGTCATGATATGAATCGGGTAAATGCGCCCGTAAAAAATAAAGAAATGCCAACACGCAAGTTTTGTGTGGTAAAGAATGATGCCTCGCCAGAACCCAGCTGACTGTCTGACTTGCTTATGCAAAATCGCTACTCCAAACGCCTCGTTTTAATGCCGATCGATACCATGCGATGAATGGATGTCTAGTAGAACTGAGGGATGTTAGTGATTGAAGTGGACCAATGGTTGTGTGAGAAGACTTACCAAGTTCAATGCCCAGAGAAGGACAAGAAGGCCAAGCATGCGGAGCTTGAGGTTGTTGGCCCACGATGAAGTTGAAGGCATGTGTCGAGTGAATGGCGATAGCATGCTGCCGCCAATCAAAGGCTCAGCATCAGCCTTGGCCTCGACGTCGTACTGCTCTTCTTGCTCATCAGCGACCCAGTCAATGGTCAACAGTTTGACCAGTCCACCAGTGGCATCAGCGACGCGAGAGCTGATCCACAAGAAGACAGGGACGATGATGATCAATGACCTCCATCGGTCGCAGAGAAGACTGCCATCGCCGCGGAAGATGTCGAGAAGGAGTAGACCCTTGGTGTCGGCGGCGAGAAGAATGTGGAACTGAAGGGTGAAGGTCTCGAGAGAGCAGCGGCCGATCCAGGCGAATGATCGGGAATACCATGTGCGGGCAGCGGGGAACATGTTACGGGCGGCAATGAAGCCCATGATAGGAATGAAGGAGAAGACGGGGTGGAGGGCAGTGTAGTCCTGCTTCTTCTCGGCTTTGCTAACAGCGATCCACCAGTAAAGAGGGATAGAGAGGATGCCAGCAATACCAGCCAGACCGTAAGATTGAGTGAGGATCTTGTTGTAGAGTTTGGTTCGGACGGAAGCGACACCCATAATGATACCAACGTAGACAATGAGACCATCGAGGCCAAGACGGAACTGCCACTCGTGGAGATCCCACTCAATTCGGAAGACGATGTTCAAGGCATCAAAGACCCACTGAAGAACAGGCGTCCACAGCATAGCACCGGGGCAGATAGCAGCGGAAACAGCGATCTTACCCATGAGAGCCCAAGTGTTGTCGTTGTACTTGGGGCAGATGGCAAAGAGGGCGTAGATGATGAGGAACCAAAAGCTGACGAGGGGGGCGAAGTAGTAGAACATGTAGTCGGTGTTCATGAAAAAAGGCAGGGCGCAGCTGAGCAGGTTAAGACGCAGAAGCACAGCAGCAACTCGCTTGAAGGAGAAGTCCTTCTTGGAACTGAAGAAAACACCGTGACCGAAGCCGGTCTGGAAGAGGTAGGCGGCGACCAAGAGACGGATACCAACGTAGATGTTCAGGTCTCTGGAAGCGCCAGTCCAGTGATACACGAGGATAAGAGCCTGCATCCAACCCTTCCACTCATCGGTCTGGTCACGGGACAAAGGCTTCGCATCGTCGAGAGCTGCGGGGGTAGTGGCGGCGACAGCTTGAGTACCAGGTCGGGGAGGAGGAGGCTTGGACTTGGTCATGAGTGCAAAGCCGATAATGAAGCAAATAGCAGACATGAGGTTGAAGTCAAACATGTTGTACTCCTTGGAGCCCTTGGCGAAAGACTGGGTTCGGTCGGCCCAGTAGCAGGCGAGAAGACCGGTAACAAAGGTAGCGACGTCGAGGTTGAAAATGGCCAGTTTGGGGGCCTCGCCGGAACGGAGGGCGAAAATTTCAGTGACGGCAGCACCACCAACGTACAGGATACCGAGGGTGACGAGAATGATCTGGACGAATGACTTCTGGCCGTAGTTAGTGCAGCAAGTGCGGTCGTAAGGGTAAGAGTTCTGCATGTCGAGCTTGGCATTGCATCGAAGGTTGAGAAGGATCTGGGCCTTCATCTCAGCAACCTGATCGGTAACATGGAAGCCATTCTCGTGGTCGCCGATGGCATCCTTCTGTTCGTACGACAGAGCAGGGTAAGACCACAGCATGGGAATACCAGACTCCTCTTCCTGGCTCCGGAGGAACTCATCGATAGCCTCAACCTCACCGGGCTGCGAAGCGATGCCGGTCTTGCGATAGTCGGGAAGCTCATCATAGAAGGGCGGGGCGACGGGTGCGAAGAACATCTCGTTGCCAACTCCATCACGAGGATCAATGGGTCGGTTACCGAAGGGCACAAAGTCCTTGTGGGAGACGAGGTCGGAGATGTTGGCAAAGGCAGACTGGAATTCGGAAAGAGACTTGTCCTTCTCGAAGCGGGCAGCGAACCAGACACCCATGCCGACGAAGGCGACAGCAGGGCCCTTTTGCTCTTCAACAGGGACTCGGTCGAGCTTCTCTTGATGGTATAGGGCAAGTTCATCTCGGACGATGTCGCTCTCGTTGCCAAATGGATCCCAGATTTCCTTGAGGCGGATGCCGCCGAATTCTTCGTCGTGACTCTCGTGCTTCTTGCTCTTGGAGCGGACCTTCTCGGCCTTTTCAGCGTCGAGCTGCAATTGAGTTAGCTACGATTACAATAGATTACCGGCTGAAGCGATTGACTGTGGTATTGCTATTGCAAAATGAGTATGAACTTACCAGACGGGCCATGCCATAGAAGACCTGTCGAGTTGTAGAGTCACCAACAAACAGCATGTGTCGTCCCTCCATGCACTGCTCAATTTCCTCCTTCTTGTACTTGTGAAGCATGCATCCTGTTGGCTGCCAGTTGTTAAAAGGCGCCCTGCTTCCATTCTCTGCGGGTGTGTCTAGCCAGTTGCCATCGTTCAGCAAGGCCTTGCAGCGATAAGGGTCGTCGCTGAGCTGGAGTTGGTTGATGGCGATACCCAGAATGACGACCAGCGTCAAACCGAGAGCCAGCACCCGGTTAAGCGCAACGCCTGATGATGGCAATGTTGCGCCCATTTTGACAGCGATTGTGAATTGTTCCTACACCTGTCTTGAGGGTAGGATACGTTGTTGTTAACGATTGCGATGTGGCGCTTTAGCGCAAAGTCGAGCGAGTGACGAAAAAGAAAGAGAAGATCCCCGTTTACGATGAAGACAAAACCATCAGACCAACAAAAGGCAAGGGATGAGTGAGTCTTGTCGAAAGTAAAGCGAGGGAGAGTAAAGTTTCTACTAAAAAAAAAATAAGAAACTGAGACAATAAACAATAAGTTGTCGATACAAGCGTAAGGAGGGACTTGTTCGAAGTGCTGTCGCAGCGGGCGGAGTTTGGCGAAAAAACAAGACGGGTCAAGGCAAGACAAAAAGGCAAAAGAATGGACAAAAGGGACGATCACACGATGGGAACAAGAGAATGTTACCTCTAATAGTATATGAGGTAACGGAACGCGTAAGACTAGCTGGTTGCGAAACACATCAATTGCCAATGTGCGATTGCAGGACAGGCCCTGCAATCGCCCTACAGAGCGCAGTAACCCCCCCTGATCGGCGGAGCGCAAACTGGCATGACCCTCGCAAGCTCGAGAGAAGGGTCCACAGAAACCATGGAGCAGTTTTCCCAGCCATGGAAGAGGCCATGTCAGGATGTCACTAAACCCCACTGCTGTGGAAGGATCAGCGTTAAAAGCGCTAAACGATCCTGAAAGGAAGAGAAAAAGGAAGAGATGGGCAAGCTGACTATGTACGAGTAGTGGATGGGAGTATATTTGAGTCTGACTCAGTCGAGAGAGTCCCAGATTTCCACTGAATGGACCAAACTCAATGTTTCTTTGACCAGTTCTTGATCATGAAAATAAGGTCTCGTGTTGGTCCTTTAAGGTTGCGGGGGGGTTCTACAAAAGGCGCAATGCCAAGTGCTCTTAAGCAACAGTCCACGATCCAACTAAGGTTGGGAAGCGCATCGCACCAATCCAATAGGCTCCCCTTCAGCGTTTCTCGCCTCCCCCTTACAGTGCCAAAGAATGCTAATCTGGGCCCTGGACGACTTAATCTCTTGGCCTACCTATTAAGAGCTAGGGTGGCTGGCCATTAAGATTCCAGCGTCACTGGTGCCTTGTCAATTGACTGACGCTCCCTTTCGTGGGCTGGAATGGTATTTCATGCATGTACGAGGTGATGAAAGTGCATATTTGTTAACAAAGTCTTTATCCCTCATCAACAATTCTGCCTTATCGCCGCTACACTGTCGTGAACACACCCAAGCTTCATCCCTCTAGATTTACTAGGTCGGGCCTCGAAAACAGGCGAGTAAAAGCTTGAAGGGTTTAAGGTTACAGAGGTCTCTAGCCCCAAACGAGGCAAGCTGCCGCAGCAATGCCTGTCCCCTGACCACGGATGAGTGACTTAATCAGTCCTTATGTCATTTTGGAGGCGCACTATTTGCATTCTTTGCTTTTCAATGGGGGGGTTTTCCTCCGAACCGTTGTGTGACCAAAGTCATTACCCCTGGAAGCGCTCCCCCCTTGTAAGGGGGCGCGGGTGTGGCAGGGTTATTTTGGACTTATCTTGACACTTTATCATGTTGTTTTTGGAAAGGCACATGAGGTATCGAGATTAAGTTGACTATTATTTGCCCGAGCACGGTGATTATACTGTTATACTCACCGTGTGAATATTGAACTGATCTTTTGGTCAGCAACAAGAAGAAACAAAAATCCAGATGCAGAGGACCATGGCATCGCCAGCTAATAATAATAATAAATCTCTTTCTATCCTGAAACCGCCCTGTCACCCCTCTGGGGCCTCTCCCTCCACCAACCTCTAATCGAGTGGCCATAATTCTTCCGTCGATCGTGCGACAATCCGGTTTTTTTCATCTCAGACCACCAAAAAAGAGCATTGGGCAAGATGATCCCCGAAAATGAATGGAGAACAAATTTCAGACTGTAGATTAATTTCTTTGATACTTTTCTCAAACGCAATGGCTTGAGCTTGAGTTAGTGATCCGCTGGTCCTTTTGCGAAGAGAGAGAAATGGGGCGCGTCGGACTTCCGATTGACGGTCTCGGCGCCCGATTAAGTGCAAAGAACGCACTCCATAACACCGTACAGTAGTTGACTGGCAGTTCCTGGAGAAAAGGTACCATCAACGGTTATTGCTTGGCAATTTAACCACCAAAAAGCTTGGTGATATAGAGTTTCGCTGGGTGATGCTTGTGATTGATAGACTGCCAACGAAACGCATTCATCTATTTAACCTTCTTTCCTACCGGTTTCCAAACAGCCTCAATTGCCGCGTTTAGCGTCCATGGAATCTTCCTTGGTTCTAAATGCCGAAGGTGAAGCTATGCCCTCCCCTCCCGATTGATCACACTGTCATCAGAACGGGCGCGAACCCTTTTGGCGACAGCCTGGGGTTGTGTTTGTTGACCAGGATACTGTCACCCGATCGCTGGTTGTTTTGTTTGCAGACGCGGCCTGGCTTTGGAAAGGTGCCGCAAAATGAATGAAGATCAATTGGCATGCATGCACGGAAACAAAAAGTCAGTGGCTGGCAATTGACGTCAGCGATTTGCTGAGATTTCAGCTTTGATACCTGATGCTTGCGTTTTTGCGCCGTACCCAATTATTGTCAATCGGTAATAAACAGTATCTTAAGATCTTGGCTGTGGCTTCGTTAGTGGCGAGCTGTTAGCAAACGCTCCGTGTCTAGACATAAGCATAAAATAAACTGTCTCGTATCACGGAAATAGCAATGGTGTTGGCCTGCCCTCGGAATTGATCTTCTCGGGTGTTTTTAGCCATTAGATCGAGTTCGTAACACGACCCTTTCTCGCTGTAGGGTAGGGTAGGGTCGATCTGTCTCTTCCCCCACTATTCCGACGCGTCACCTCGTGGGTCGCCAGTCGATCACCATCAACCAGCAATAATGAGGATGAAATGACATGCACCGATCCCAATCATTGGAGGCTTATCAGAGCGAGGACCTCACCAGCCGCTGATGTTCGCTTCCACGCAAAGATGGGATCGCACGAACGGAAAACCCCACTTTGCATGTAGCGTCTCTGGGTACAAGCAGCAGTACGTAGCAGCCTTCATGATAACGACGGATTTGTCTAAGATTAGTGAAATGTCAAGTCATATCATGGCCTCTGCGATAGCTCGGAAAGGACCCACATGCACGACTCAGCATGATCCTGTAAGCTTACTATAACACCTTTCTGTCGCGAGTGACCACGCACCTTTCTCACAGGCAAAATAGTTTGCTGAAAGCTTACAACCGAAAGGCCATATAACGAAGTTGAACCGTGATGTGTTTGTTGGCAGGATCAATCACGGAAACCCTTCTGTTATTACCGATGACTGGGACTACTTACAATATCTGAAACGAACATATGGCAAGAGCAAACACATTCTTGTAGCTTGAGCATTGACACAACTCACACCTGAGCCAAACCGCTAGGGACTCCGGAACACCATTAGAAGCACTTGACTGTGTCCAAGTTGGTAGAAGAGTGTATCATAGCTTTTCCCCAAGTCAGCAGTTGCCGAAAAGGCCTCAATGATTGGCAGCGTGAGTGACAAGCGATGGCATGAAATGTCTAGCGTAAACATATGTCTCGCTCGAAGACCCGCGAAAGACGCTCAAGAATGGAATGATTGAAGAAGGGAGATTTATTGACTCACGGGCGACATGCTGTCTGCAGTCGCAACTTTGAGTGTCTTCGATGGCGAGTTGCTCGAATAAATTGTCAAGAGGCCTAAGCCTCGCCTGACCTGCAAACCCTCTGCACACAAGATTGATAGGAAATTTAGGCACCTGTTGCGAAATACAATTATTGTCTGCGTAGCAACAGAATTGGGAGACTCGGGGGATCTTGAATTATGCAAGTTTCAGCAACGGATACTAATTGTACGGACAGATCAAACTATTACACTTGGTGTTCCAGCAAGACTCTTTACAGGAAACGTCCAGCATGAGCAGAGTTAAGCTAAACAAGTTCTGAAAACGAGCAGATTTATTCTTACGCCTGTGTCGTCCAAGTTACCTTTCCATGGATTCATGTTGTAAATATGCTATCTGCATAAACGGCACCAATCGAACGGTCGAGTACTTCCCGCACCGAGGAGCGTTCATGTTAGAGGGGATCTACTTTCTGTGAGGGTCTTGGAGATATTTATCAGATACTAAAACCAGAAACTGTTTTGATTGTCGTGGGTTTAAGGAAGTGTGATAGACTTGAAACTCCTTGACAGGTGTAAGCATGGTTGAAATCAAGTTATGTGAGACTTGAGACTTGATCCATCGACCTCCATGCGTCCCGAGTAGAAGAAGTAGAGGAAGAAGAAGTATAATCCCCGACAACGTTTGTCCTGCAAGTTTGTCCCGTACTGTCGTTGCCAACTGAACAGAGGTCATAATGACCCAATGAGGTGCATCAAAGGACCAGCCAATATCAGCAAAGATGACAAGCTACCTTTTTATGTCCACGAAAGGCATTAAAGTGTGCCCGGAAGTTCGCCGAGGCACATAGTTGCCATCTTGGCACCTACTGGCGATAGAAAAAGCCACCGACCCCGAGAGGTATTGCTGATGAGATAAAACTCCAGCCCCCGCGTTTTGTGTCATCGAAGTTGATACTCTTCTATACTTCTCTATAGAATCTAACCAAGATTGCTCAATAAACAATGATAGAGCTTAACTCTGATGAATGCGTGATGAAGAAGTATGTCATCAGGAACTCAAACACACACGGACCGCCGAAATTAGTAGGGCTTATGAGCGAAGAGCTGAGCGACCCTTGAAGTGCAAAGCCAACATCTAATTTACATAAACCTCTTAGCCTAAAGTCATAGCTGGGAGGATCCAGAGCCAACTGACCGGACGAAAATCTACTTCCAATAGTCTGTGTCGTTTGAACTGCTTCAGCATGGTACCTTCAAATTGCCATCTGTACAGAGGGTTGGACCTGTATCAAGCTTGATGATCAACTTGCTGAAAGAGACTATGCATGCGGTCATTATATGGTATCTCAAGCTACGAGATGTACGTTGACAAACTACCCTCAGATGCCGTACCTGCATAAGGGTAAGCATAATACTTATACTTGGCCTACTGACATTAGCATGACACCCTCTTCTCTGGTTCGTGGTAGAAGGGCCTAATGATGCAAGCGTAAAGCGACCTTACAACTTATTTGAATGTGCAATGTTGTGTTGCATTCAACTGACGCATTCAGCTTGACAGTTCATAATTGTGCATAAGTCAAATTACGCCGCAGCTTTAATCCTTGCCTTGAAGAATCCTTCAGTCCAAGAGCCTGCCTCTTCTGTCACTTCAATCGTCATAATCCCTCAATTTGCCTTTCGTCACAACCCTAAATCGCACACATGCAGCTCCGTCGAATGTTTCCTTGTGAAAGCCGCGGCCTACGATGCCGCAACCCTTGCCAAGCATCCCGGTAAGTGACATTCAAATCCACCTTTGATCACAGATTTGCCAAGTTAAGATCAGCCACTATAGCAAAGTCCCCAAGGCTTGCCTAGAAATTTCCCCATGGGGTTATGATCTCACGACCGTTGGCTGTCGGCAGCACGGGGCAGAGTTCCTGATTGAGGATAGATGCGGGGATAGTGGTTGGGATTACACGAGGCAACCATCTCAGCCTTCCGAAAAAGCATAGTAGAGCAGAGAAAGCTTTCATGTGAAGTGCTGGTAAAGGCAGTATATTAGGACGTGGTAACTCCTGACTGACAAAAAGTTTCATCTTGGCAGATCTTGCATTCTCAATTGACCAATCGACTACTCGTTGACTCAAGCTCTCTGACAATATGCGTCTCAGCCTTCTCCCCTTGGTTGCCCTTGCTGGCTGCGCTTTCGCATCTGGAGATTCAATCTCTACGGCAATTGACAACATCTCCAATGCCACTCTGGCTCTGAACAAGACCATTGCAACCTGGCCTCAGACCCTTCTCGGCACAATCCCCATCACCACAAAGTCAACACTACTTCTGACCGCGATCCACGATGGCACTCTAGACGCTCGCGAGTCTGAGCCTCTTTCTCTCGAAGAGACTCTTCAAGTCGCCAAAGCCACTTCCGAGTTGAGCAAGGACGTCAGTCTCACGCTTGACACCGTTATTGCCGCCAAACCCAAATTCGACAAACTCCAGGTCACCCCGGTCATCCTCCTCAACCTCAAGCTACAGCGCGCTCTAAGTGCCGATTTCTCCGAAGCCGTCATAGCCAAAGTCCCTGACAACCTGCAAGCAAACGCAAAAGCACTAGTGCAAGGAATCGACGACAGTTTTGCAAAGGCTATCAGAAAGTACAGCAAGCTACGGGGATAATCATGGAAATGAGGGAATGAGTTATGAGTGAATAGAAAGAACCGCGACGACGTAATTACCCTTCTTGGAACGACCATTTTAGCAGAGATTTTAATTTTACGAATAGTTGAGTTGTCGATTAATAGAGAGACGCAATTGATCTGTCAAATTTTGAGGGAATTTGTTTGTGCCTATTGAGGAAGTTGATTAGGATATGCTTGCCGAGGCATGGTTTTCATTTGACACGTGAGCATCTGAATGTGACGAAGAGACGTCGACCACAGAAACAAACAACCAACCGCTAAAGGTGACCTTTCCTATCGGAGCTAGTATTCCGGATAAACAAAAAGTAACCAGACCCATGATCTGCACAAAATCCTAGATGACCTGACCCAGTCTGGCTGGGATTGCTTTCCCTGCAAACTCTCAACAAGCTGGCTCATTCAGGACTGGTCAGTTTTTGAAGCAAGCAAATTTCACTCAACAGAAGAGGTGAGTCTTGCGATTCGTTCACGCAATGGAGACTTGGCTCTGTTGTGCAACATACATGGCATTTATACAAAACCGGAGCGCCTCAGGCAGCTGCAATCACAGCATGTCCTCGCCGATCACAGCCTCCTCCGTCGAAGGACATTTTGTTATCTTTACTGATTTCCCGCTTCAACATTAATGGATCCATGTATCCCATACCCAGCCGGTCTCCAGCGACTTCTCCACTGGATAGCAACACGGCATTTATCTTGGATCGAGGCTTGAGTAGCAACGGAAGGCCTGACACGATGGATCAAGCCCGAAGATCCCGCTTCAAAAAATCAAATACTGCCACAACTTGGAGAGAACTGAATGTCAGCGCGCGAGATCAGCTATACTATGGGTAACCCGTCGCTCCGCATTTGATCTTATTACTCAGTCCATCCTCAGGAACCCTTCTACTTTTGCCATCTTCTAATATGTGCAGGGTTGTAGACTTGAGCCTGACCTGAAAAAGGTCTGGAATTAAGCTTGGCGATCGATGAAAACCACCAACTTCATCGCCAAAGTATCGGATTCGCCAACAACGCGACAAAGTAGCTAAGGCCTGTCGAAACCGCGTCTAGTCTTCAGCTTGACGCATACTTATTCAGCCCTGTGGCCAGTATCCTATCAGCATGATGGCTCATCTTCCTAGTTGAGACAAACTGGTCAAGCAAAATGAGAGGTAGTGAAATAGATCGCACAAACGTGTCATCAGATGACACATCACATACCAAAAGGCCGATAGTGTTGTGTGGGATCTGCTATTGACCTGGCGATCTCCGTTTTTTGAAGGAGGTTCGAGACACGTTGAACCGTCTGCTTGGGTCGAGCCCTTTGGGGCTGAATTTGAGTTTGATATTTGGCGCCCTACTTCAGGCACAAGACAAAGCCACTCGAGTGGCAAATTCTGTTGCACGTACTACTTCCAAGACAAGAAGCATCTGTTTGGACAAAAGCAGTGGCTTGAATAGCAAGGGGATCTGCGAAGCAAGATTGCTGATTGTGGAGATATGGTGTCGCATTAGTTGCCATTGTTGGACTGAGCTTCATTTCAGTGACGTTCTGGCTCAGGTCATTTCAACATTTGCTGCCACTCTATGTGAGGTGATTCGCCGCCATGGAAACTGACGCCAAATCTCATGTCTTGATGAATAATGTATTGCCCTTATCCCTCGTAGATCGGAATACCGCGCTCTATGATATGCTACCTTACAGTAAGTATGCGAGGAACTGCAAGGCAGCATCTGTCCATCGACATTTCTCAACTGTTTCGTTTTTGCTATACTCGTATCGTGGTTCGAACTATATCGTCAATCTTAAATCATCCCTTTCCCAAAGTAACACCTATCAGAGCCTCGTCCCCCACACCACGAGTAAGTGGCTGTATCACTACTCGACGCCGCTCTTCGAGCCTCATGTAACGTCGACTATCAGCTTTCCGTTTACGGTAGCAGCAAGCGAATTCTAATTGGAGTGGCTGCGTTCGAGAGCGAGACCTCGAGGTCTTTGCGTTGCTTTGCCAGGATGTTGGTCCTAATGGATTCTAGGGATAGGCCGAGTATATAATGCCTCAGCAGACAGGAGTGTTGTGTAACATACGATATCATTGACACCATTCTAATAACCTATTCACTGCTGAAACCCGAACTTCCTTTTTTCTACCATGAAGCTCAGCGTAACCTTCGCAGGTCTGATCGGGCTTACTGCTGCTTCCCCCTACTCAGAACGTGACACCTCTAATGGTCTCGTTGGTATGTTCACCTGAGAGATACGAGTGCTAAGGGTATACTGACCTGAAAGAACGAGGTGGAAAGTGTAATTGGAAGGACAGGAACTGCTGCACCTATCCAGACGAGTTTGAGAACTATCCACACACACCCCAGCCAAAGAACTATTATGGCCACGGTCGGACCATTCACGTCAATTCTGGCAAGAAGATCCAGGATGCCATCAAGAGAGCCTCTCCTGGTGACCGTATCGTCGTCGCAGAAGGCACTTATGCGGAGCAACTTGTCATTAATAAGGACGGCATTCATTTGGAGGGTCATGGTGCCATCCTCACTCAGCCAGATACAGATAAACTTAGGAAGAATGCTTGCACTGGCCTAACTCAGGACCCACAGAAGAATGAACTTCAGGCTGGCATCTGTATCACTGGATACAATGTCAAGACGACTGAGTTCGTTGCCCAGCATAAGAGAGTCAAATCAGTAGGAAGACCTGTCAAGGGAGTTACTGTTAGTGGCTTTACTGTTCAGGGCTTCTCTGGAATCAACATAGCTATCATTGGTGCTAAGAACACGGTTATCCGCAACAACAAACTCGTTGATGGGGGAGCCTATGGCGGTCTCACACTTGGCTCCGTTAACACCGTCTTCAACGACAATGTCATCACAACTACAAAGGGTGGATTCATCGCCATATGTATGGACAACAAGTCTGACGTCTTTGCCAAGAAGAACGACATCTCAGCACATGCAATCGGTCTCTGTGTTCAGACTAACGGTGCAGTTATGGAGTATAACAAACTCACTAACAACTGCTACGGCATCTTTGTCGATCCCGGTGTGAAATACGCCAAGATTGCCCACAACTATATTGGTCCGACCCCTGCACCTTGCGACAAGAACTCAGGTGGTATCTTCCTCGGTAGTTCCATCGGAGTGATAGTTCGAGATAACACAATCGAGGGACAGAAGGCTAGTGACGGATCGGGAGCTGGCATTCGTATCTTCGATGACCCTTGCGTCGCTACACCTGGTATGCCTCTTACACTTTTTTGCATTGTTCTTGGAAAGGCAATCAAGGCCAGAGACAACGTTGTCATCCGAAACACTCTCAACAACAACGATAACGATATCCAGAACTGGAGCAAGGGCAGTGGAAACATTATCAAGTGTAACACTTGCAAGAATGAAGCAAACATCAAAGCTGGCCAGTGTAAGAAGCCCTAAGGTAGCATGTTGCCCGATTCATTCTCGAAATATGGCACATTCTCTGTAGTGATCGCTCGCTGTACCCTTACTAGCAACAAACAGAAAGTTAATGGGCCGTCCACTTAATGCATTAATGAAGCAATGGAGATCTACTACTCTGTCAATTTGTACAGTATAGTCAGGTTTTAAGTAATTTCATGCCTTTGAATCGATTGACTTGCTCATTTTCTCGATTAGCTTGTTATCGTCAATTCAGCGATTCATGTCATAATAACATCAACACAACGGCGATTGGACAGTAGAGTCCTCGGAGGTTGAATTGCTGATGAATGCCAAGCGTGTCAAAATTCGCTTTACTTTCCGAATATGCGAGAACCGTCTTCGAAATAGCGTGACGCGTAACCTATTGCATCATGTTCCTGAGAAGCGATAATGTCAGTTAAGGTGGGTCAACTGTCGTATGCCGAGCCTTCAGACTTGATAGTTTGAGCCTACAATCTCAATTTTACGAGATAAATAGTCATGCCAAGTAACCAAGCATGCCAAGTCTATTTAAAATCGCCGATTGAAAGGAATCGAGACTCTCTAAGGCCGATCATTTTGGAAATTAGCAATCGGCGAAATCTTGTTTCCGACGAAGCAAAAGAGCTTGTTTAGCAGTTAGATTTGTCCAGCCACACACCGTCAGCCACGTTGAGCTTTTCCTGTTTGAACCCTGTCTGCAAGCAGTTAAACGGTTTGAACTCTGAACACTTCAAGCTTGTTTAACTTTAACTATAATGTGGATAAGCTTGACGTGGTTAAGGCTGGTACTTGAAAGTGGGCGACGCGTGAATGAGATGCTAGCTATGAGGTTATCTTGCGGTTTTCCCTTATCTTCATGATACTCCAGACTCAATGTTGTAGCATTTGTCGATCAGATCCTAAATGTAACTGCTGCAATTAGCCTAAGAAATGAATATGGCAGGCATTTGCTGTTTCGATGCTCACGGTGAGATAATGAGATAACCACTGAATCATGAGCACAGCACACACTGAACACAGCAGCAGGTTTCACAACCCTTGACCCCGTCGATCAAGCCTAGCTCCCGTGTCATTAGCCAAAAAGACTGTTTTTCAAGGCCTCAAATCATCAAAAGATCAAGCCACACTTATGCCTCTTCAGTTGCCAGCCAAGCCGCTTCCCTGCTCCCCGCTACCGCTGTCCAGGGTCTGATTGGGTGTCCGGCACGAAACTGCCGCCAGCAGAGCCCACTCGGCATCAAACTGCCGTCCAAGACCTCAAACCAGGGCATTAAGATGAATTGCAATGACGTCGGGAAGTTGTGGCTTGACGTAGCAAAGTTGTGTTGTGTTGCTGTCACCTGTCACAATTGAGTAGACTTCCTGTTTAAGCTTGACTGTTACAGTAATTTGTTAGGGTTGACGGATTTGAAGGTTACAGTACCTGAAATGACGATAGTGACGTCAACGCAATGGCATCGTTGTCTGTCGCGTTTCACTGATTTATAGAAGGAGAAGCCTCCAGCCTCAACTGCCTTTCAACAGCAGCAGAACAGACAGGAACCACCAAAACTCCTTCCGTACCTATTAGTCTTGGGTGCAAAGCCACTCAGTGCAACGCCACTCAACTTGTGGTTGGCTTTTATCTCAACCTTCAACAGTATCATTATCATCACCTTTCATTGATCTCGTTGAAGATACCAACACCGTCAACATGGGCATCTTTACTCGCAAGGAAAAGACCCCCCACGGGGATAGACACGCTTCCAAGACGGACCGCCGCCAGAAGGCTCACCATCATCCTCTTCCCATGTCTCGCAAGCCCTCTTTCGGTCAATGGATCAAGCACACATGGTTCGACATTCTTACCATGGCTGTTATGGGTGCCATCGGCCTCGGTGTTAGTCTCATTCACGCTCAGTCCTTCGTCTCGTTCTAACAAAACTTGTCTAGGTCTACTTCGCTGACCCTGCACCCGCACGATCCTTCCCTGTTACCTTCAGCGACGGCGAAATTGTCTGGCCCGAGTATGGATACCCTCTTCGTGGTGAAATCATTCCCATCTGGGCGGCGGCCATGTTGGCGGCCCTTGTTCCGATTGTGGTCTTTTTGTTGATGCAGATCCGTGTCCGCAGCTTCTGGGACTTCAACAACGCCACGATTGGTCTTCTCTACTCCCTCATCACCGCTGCAGTCTTCCAGGTCTTCGTCAAGTGGCTCATCGGTGGATTCCGACCTCATTTCCTCGTCGTCTGCAAGCCTGACATGCAGCGAGCTCGTACTATGGGCGGCTACAATAACAAGGGATATCTTGAGCTCTACTTCACACCCGATATTTGTACTGGAGATAAGAAAGAGATCAACGATGCCCTGGAGTCTATGCCCAGTGGACACACGACTGCTGCCTTTGCCGGCTTTGTCTACCTGTACCTGTACCTCAACGCCAAGCTCAAGGTTTTCTCCAACTACCACCCAGCTATGTGGAAATTGATTGCTACCTACGCTCCAATTCTTGGCGCTGTTTTGATTGGCGGTGCCCTAACCATCGACAAGTACCACCACTTCCACGACGTTCTTGCCGGTGCCATAATTGGTACTGTCATGGCCTTCTCAGCCTACCGTATGACCTACGCTGCCGTCTGGGACTTCCGCTTCAACCATATTCCCCTCAACCGTCACGCTCCTTTCCAGTACAACATGAGTGGGGTCGAGCTTGTTGATGCTGTATTCACTCACAAAGCTGGCTGGGGAACTCTTGGTGGTAGCTCCCACGGCCTCGGACATGGACTGAAGGGCGAGCGAGCTGGTCACGGTCACGGTAACGGATTCAGCGATGGTTCCGAGCACATGCACGGTGCTGGATACAACAACGGCTCTATTCCCCGACGTCCCGTCGGACACGGTTCTCGTGGTGAGGAGATGGTTTAATGGTGTAATTCATGGTGAGATGTAGTTGACGGTGTTGTGAGAAGTGGAGGGGTAATGGGGAGTCATGATACCTTGTACTCTTAATTCTGTTTCATAATGACTGTATGATACTTTAACGGCTGAATCAAATATCTAAAACTCAAAGAGCTTCATCATAAGACTGGCCCGTGAATTATCTCAACCTGAAGAAGTTCTCAAATTGGAGCTCTTGGAGAATACTTCCCTCCCGGCTATAACAAATTACAGGTTACATGGCTCGATTATTCGAGGGCCTTGTGTCTTAGTCGTATTTATTAGCTGAGCTAACATGTTTCCCTCGCTTGGCCAAGCATCGTGAATCAACTCGCCTCGCTAGTCGTAGCTCAAGGTTTGCACGATGTTACTGACCAGCAAACAGCGTTACGGTTCAGTTTCACTCGGCACATGCACATGAAATTCACGCTCTTATGAATGAATCCAGGGTGTAAAGCATTTCCCATTAACCTAGACAGTTTACTCCCGGCTGCTGTGGGTCTTTCGGGTAACATACTCCATACCCTGACCCTCATGCTTGTTTGTTCCCCTGTTGCTGTGCTGAGCACGAGCTTCGTGCTCCTCTTGATCCATCTGCTGCTTCCACTCGCTCTTTTCAGTGTTATGCTCGAGCTTCTTTCCAGGCATGCTGTCCGTCTTCTCCCGCTTCTTGGCCATCTGTTCGGCGTCTTCTTGTGCAAGTTCAGCGTCGATCTGGGCCCCTCGAGAGGGTTTGTTGCCGTGCATTGTGGCCTGTGTTAGATTTAAACGTCAGATGAGACCCATTTAAGAATTTCTTGTAGGCGGGCTCAACATACTGCGAATCCTGGCTCGTGCTTCATGCGGTCGTCGATGTCTCTCTTTGTCTATTTCATTGGTCAATTGTGGGTCGGCCTACTTTGACATGGTGAACCTACGTCGCTCGCTTGAAGCTCGTTCATGATTTTGTCCTTGTTGACTACTTCCTGTTAATTCGAGATTCTTTCAATATTGGAGCAAAACCTACGGTATCCCTCTGTGTTGACACCATGGGCGCGACCCTCCTCACGAACGGCATCTCTGCTATAGTGGCGCTGATCTCCGCCCTCGTAGGAAGAAGGATATCCGACGTTCGACATATTGGTTTGTGGTTAATTGAAAATAGCTGGTAATTGATGAAGTGGTTACTGACGAAACGCGGGTGACATCTTCGTCTTAAAATATTTGTATGCGTACTAAATTGGCCATTTCCTCATGTCAGCGTCATTGAAAAAGAGCTATCATGGAGCTACTTGAGCTTATGTTTACACAAAACGTCATCTAAGCACGGTATGATACAAAATGGCATCAGCTAAGGTAGTGATCATCGAATAACAGCTGATCAGATGCGATTGAGTTGTCATGTTGCACGACCTGACCGCACGGCATCCGTCACAATGACATATCAAGAGCTATGTTACGACTCACGAGTGAAAAGGCGGCAGAAAGATTTTAATACAAAAATATGTAATAAGTCGATAAGTACGTGTTGAAGAATTTATTGAGATACTAAAATAGCTTGGAAAAGGAAGACAGCAAGTCAGGATTCTCTTTACACCTTCGAGGTATTGATGCATGCAGGGTAGGAGTTCTTGACGCGATGAGAGCGAGCAGGAGAGAGATAAGATAGTGATAAGATAACAAGTCTAAGATAAGACCAGTCATCCGAGGTCGGAGAGTCACGTGATTAACTGTCCTTCGCGCACCGCGTTGCAATCTCAACAATTCACGCGTAAAGAGGCAGCTTAATTGCTACGACTGGTGATCAAGGGCACGCAAAGTTTTGCTAGCTCAACTACGTCGTAGTCAAAAACGTCATGTCGGCTGATGCGAGTATGCAAGATGTCTTGCCAAAGGAGCTTATGGAGCTCCAACTTGGTCAGATTGATCTCCTAATGGCCATGTATGCCTCTGATGACGCAATCTCTATGAACTCTGAGTCGGTTGGAATAATAGAGAAGCTAAGGAACTGGTGCGAGAATGAGGATATCGCCGCGCCGAAGCTTCCTGAGACAGGCATCAACCTGCTTCTCAGACTTGAGGATTTCGAAGAGGATGACTCCTCAGCTCATCTACTACAGCTTACGCTGAATGTGCCTTTGACATGCCAAAAAGGAGAATCATTGACAGAGCCACCATCGATCAGAACCAGGATACAACAGCCTGACTGGATGAGCAAAGGGGATGTAGCGAAGCTGAATACAGAACTTCCAGATGAGGACATCCTTTCCGTCATTGAGCACATCAAAGAGGCAGCTGCTCAACACTTAGCAAGTCTGAAACAAGCTGAAGTAGCTAGTGTTCCAGGCAAAGATACATCAATAGTCCGCGTCTGGTTCTACTTCCCTTCTATTAGCACAAGAGCCAAACGAGACGATCTCGTAAACTACGCCCCAGCATACGGGCTCACAGGCTTTTTGCTAGCTGGCAAGCCAGGAATTTTGTGTCTCGAGGGAGGATCAACTGCAGTTGATGACTTTATGAAGTTTATCAAGACAGAGAGCTGGGGTGACATTCCTGCACATCACAAAAAGGTCAGCCGAGCGCTACAATGGGATTTGATCGAAATTGACTTTAAGTGCAGGTTAGTGAGAGATATCGGGAGGAAGCGACGGACTTGAAGCGTGCTTTTGTGGATATGCAAGAGATTACCGACATGATCGAGAGGAGAGGAGCAAGGGGAAACCGTGGTGACATGAAGGCTTTGGAAGCATGGCTGGTAGAATGTGGACTTGGGGAAGCATTTGGAAAGATTTTGATGTAGAACCAAGAATACGTATGAAAACAAAAAGTTTGAAATTTGATCAAAAACATGATGGCTTGACTATCCAGTAGTGGTTCTAGTTCTAATGATGACCAACGCCGGCTTCGACAAAGGAAAGATGCAAAATGTATCCAATAAAACGTGCTCAACTGCATTACAGGCGTTCAGACGCTCTCAGCATAGTCAGCCTCCTTAGCTGGCTGCTGCTTCTTGGTAAACAGCTTCTGTCCAACCTTGTCCGTCATCTCATCCGCCTTTTCGCCCAAGAACGTCTTGATGGCGCCATACACACCAGAAGTGAGCCACAAGATGGAGTTGACAAGGTCAATCCAGACAGCGGTTTTCATAGGGCCCGTACTAGCTCCTTTATACTTGTCATCACTGTCCCGTCCGAGGAAGATACCGGCAAAAATACCAAACACGACGATCCAGGTGATGAAGAGGATGAGATCCCAAGCGAAAGCTCGGTAGGTCTTGAACAGCTTTAGCTTGCTGCCAATGAAGGGAAGAGCACCGAGAGGTGTGACGGCGACAAAAATAAGAGCTGTTACAGCAGAAAGGCCTGCGATGGTGAGAGCGAAGTACCATTCTGGCGAGAAACCGTAGTCCCCGTCGTCAGCCTTGTCGACCCGATGACCGTAGAAGCCGCATGCGATAATGCCGAAGAGGAATTGCAGACCGCGGCAGACAAGACGAGGCATCACTTCAAATGTCTTGAGCCATGTCTTGCCCATGGTCTTGCCTGTTTCAGCGCCTTCGTTGAAGGCATGACGTCCGGCCTGTCGACCAATTTCCTTCTTGTCCGCAGCACGGAATTGGTTGGCGTGACCAGCAAAAGTGTTGGCGGTCTGGCCAAGTTCAATAACGGTTTGACCAGCCTTGATAGCGTTGTTGAGTCTGCTCATTTTGAAAGAAGGTATATTGGATAATAGGCTGGTATTCGGCAAATCGTTTGTAGTGTAAAGTCTGGTGAAGAGAGTGTTGAGATGGATGTCCAAAGAGAGAATTAACTGCACAGCAGTGAGAGTTCAGAAAAAGAAAGAATTAATTAATGATGATGGAGCGATAGATAGTGAATGATCCGAATGTACAAGAGTAAACGTCCGACTCGCCATCACGTCTTTATAAAAAGCGAGTGATCAACATTGTCAAATAGACGCTGATGCGCCATTCTCAAGTCGAGCAACCAACAACCAATCGAGTGTCAAACAAGCTGACAATGAAACAAAGTCCCGTCGTTTGTAGGCCGCGACCCAGCGCCTGATGCGCTATTGCTTGGGCCCCAATCGTTTGTTGTTTGGCGCTGTACTCAGGCGCTTAGCGAAACTGGGCCTTTGTTACGCGCTGCCAAGGACAGCCAATCGTGGACCCTGCGGTTGAGAAGAAAGAAACGAGAATAGAACAATTGGAACAGGTGGTAATTAACAGGGCGGATGTTGACGCGCGTAAAAGAAATATAAAAATAAGTAGTTTCAAATTAAATGGCGTTTTGTGTTTGACTTTATCGACGTCCTTGTTAACTTGTGGAAGACCGTCTTGAATTCATGGTTGGGCCATTTCTTTTTGCTATTTAATGGCGACCTTAGTAGTGGTCTACCTATTTAGACAGCTGATGAATACACAACACAACCCCACTGTTACCTGGTTATTCTAGGCAGCGAAGCCTGGTAATTGGAGACAGGATTGTCGCACTCACGTGTAACATAATGCATTGGACCTCTTTTTTCGCCTTCCTGAAACAACACTAGCTTCCACAGCAAAGAAGGGGACGATTGGCCACCTCGTAAGGCTGTCTCGTACGGTATAGGTCAATGTAAGCAAAAATCGCTCTAAGCAGACACAATAAATCGCCAAGAGTCGGTCCAAATCCTTATCTGGTATTAACATTGTATACATCGGCGGGGCACACTGAATCCTTCGTGTCCCATTAACCCGACAATTCGGCGGAATATTGTCACTTTGATCCCATTTAGGTAGCGAGTGGCTTACTGCATCGCGTTACAAACCGTGAGGACGGACACTTACCAATCAAAACGGCAACGTTGACCCGCGTTATGTCTTTACGATGGTGTACCCGCAATAACTCAGAACCACTTGCATATAAAGAAATGAGACTGCCCTTAGATTCTATTTCCACTGGACTAAACAACCTCTGTCTACGAAAACTAACTATATCTTGAGCTTCACACCATCTACAATGGAAGACACCACTCTCGTTATTGTTCCCGGCTCTTTTGCCCCAACAAAGATGTACGATGTCTTTGTTGAGAGCCTGGAACGTCACAGCATCAAAACAGTCGTTATCGCCACTCCTTCGGTAGGAAGAAAGGAAGGTCGTCCGCCCGCTACCATGAGCGACGATGCCGAAGAGATCGCCAACGTTGTGTCCAAGTTGCTTGACGAGGGGAAGCGCGTTGTACTGATGACACACTCCTACGGCGGGATTTGTGGCACTCAGAGTCTCCGTAGAATCTCAAAGAAAGCTCGTAAAGAACTGGGCAAAGAAGGAGGAGTCGAGGAGATCCTCTATCTTGCATCAATGGTTTTGCAGCCTGATACAAGCAACCTCGAGGCATTCGGAGGAACTATGCCAGACTTCTTGACTATGGAGGTATTGAAGCAACCAGCCTCGCACTCACGAAACCTTACTGACAATACCGCTAGGACGATTACATGACCGTTGACGCCAAAGTCAACTCTAAGATGACATTTTCAGATCTCCCTGCTGATCAAGCACTGGAGTTAGCCAAGCAGATGGTAGACCACTCGACGCCGAGCTTCAAAGAGAAGCTCACGTACCCCGGATACAACGATGTGGAAGTACACTACATTATCTGCGAGCAGGATCAGGTTATCCCGCCAATGTTCCAGCGCGGCATGATCGAAGGCGTGAAAGCGTCAACTGGGAGGGATGTCACAGTATACACTTTGGAAAGTGGTCATGTGCCTACGATCAGTCAACCCGATGAGGTCTCAAAGATTGTCAAGGAGGTGCTTCAGGCTTAATGATATATACTAAATTTGGATTTGCAACGAAAGAACTAAATAGAGTCCTTGCGACAGTGCCCTTGAAGAAGATGCCTGATGATCACATGTTCAGAAGATCTTGGCCAGTATCTTATCCTTGAGATTCTGAGGGGCCGCCTCCCGCTCATGGTTATAGTGTTCAGTAAGCACATCAAAGAAGTAGAGATGGGAAACCAAGTCCACCTCCGATGCGCGATGGAAGTGTGTTCTTTTGAACAGCTTCCATCCCAGACCAATACTACCAGCCAAAGCAATCTATACTTCTGTGTCAGGACCTTTGTGTGGGATTATTGGGAAAGGTGTATGTACTTACAATACCATAATTGAAAACAAAAGTCGTCGTGTTCCAGTTCCCGGAGAGAAACACAGCATATCCTTGTAACGTACAAGAATGTGTGAGTGAGTAGGTAGTTGGATCAGAAGAAGGTTGGCTTACCATAAAAATGTGAAAGCGCAGCAGAATGCCCTGTATCCTGCATATGGCTGAAAGCGGGACCTGACAGGAAGAAATGTGTCTCTGTCGATGCTCTGCGCTTTCATAGCGGCGTTGAAACGGATCCATGTTGTTGCCATAACTGTCCAGTTCTTATTCTGCTTAGTCTCATGGCAAGCTATATTCTTAGCACACAGGTACTTACAGCATAGTGGCTGCGGTGCAAAAGCTATGATTGAATTAGTCTGAGGCTCTCATCAAATAAAAGGTTTACACACTTGAGAATCCAGTTGAGGACCTTGGCACTTGTGGAGCCCAGTGCTAAGAATGCCAGACAACTGAGCCAACATTACAACCATGACTGATATAAAGGGAACTCCCCGAAAACTTGTGAGCTATGTGGTTTCGTACGAGAGGAGATAATAGGAGAAGTCCACTGACTTGCTGTTCAGGCGTCTCAGAAATTTTGGTGCCTGACCTTCGAGCGCCAGAGCATGCAGGCTTCGCGAGGCGTTGAATGTATAGGCATTACCAGCGGAAATGATGGTTGTAATGAGAACGGCTGTCACAATTGAGGGTAGTACAGGAATCTGAAGACACTCCATAGAGATGACACTGGGGAAGGTTATTATTGAGACTGTTCAAGGCGAAATTCTCACTCACTATGGAGAGGCACCCGAATAAGTGTCGGCGCCGCCAGTAAGTCTAGGTAGATATGTCAGTAATAATCATCATCCATATTGGACTAGAGGTTCATACGTCTCATCGTTGTACGGCACAAGAATCTGGGCGTGATGTTAGTGTCTACTGCGTGAGGATAACGGACCACTTACACCAACGCAAAGGCAACCTCCGATAAAGAAGATCATCAAGCGGTGAACGATAGTTTTGAAAGCTCGCGGAACGGTACGGCGAGGATCTCGAGCTTCGCCAGCAATCACTGCGATTGGATGTATCAGCGCCGTTGGTCTTGGAGCAGAGAGGATGCACGTACTTGAGATGTACTCTGGACCTCCCATTACAAAGCCAGCGACATTTACTGCATTGACAATGTAACAGTCAACGGGACTATTTCCGTCTAGACCAAAACGAGGTTCTCAGCACTCCTATTGAGATCGCTCGAACTCTTCCAGACGACATCCTGAAACTGGCGGGATACTGTAAGTCTCGATGCAGACAATCCAATCTTTGATACAGACACTGAGACTCTTTTCGTACAGACAAGGCAGTGAGCGGTGTTGGATATGTTGAAGATCACCAGAACCCAGTCGAGTTCTTGCAGAGGGATGAGAATGGGATTGGCAAGTTTGGACCTGCCAGTAACAATCTCGCCGTTTAGTGAGGTCTTGAAGATCAATTGAGTAACTTGGGTTTGCTAGCGTGTGTGGAAGACCATAGGACTGATATATCGAGTATTTCTCCGCTATGTCACCGAGACCCTCCCTGGGGGTGGCAGAAAAGCTCGAGACCAAAGCTTAGGGTGTTAGAAATAGATAACCTAAGAACTGGTCTAAACTCGCATAATATGACTGGGTTATTTCGTCTCTTATGCCCATAGGAATCTAGTTTTCTACGACTACGGGGGCCTCCCAATATTTGCAACTGCCCCAACCATCAAACCCAAACTGACGCTGTAGACTCGGGCTCTTCTCACCATAATATCACAAGTAGATGGTTTCAGAGGCAGCTGGAGTAGATACACATTTACAGTGTTGATAGAAATCAACAAACATCACCGTTGATAGCCCAAGTGTCAGAAAGCTTATTTACATGGGACCACAGCACTTTGAACGCACCACACGACCTTCACTACACCTGAAGTGGTCTGAAACGGCATGTTGGCTGTATGGACAGCGGGGCCTGAGGAATTGTGAGATATTCGTCGGCGGACAAGACCATAGTGTCTAGGACAATTCTGAGTTTCATAATAGCAGGTTCCCTAGTGACTTGTAGTACGTGGTGAGGGACTGGGAAGACACGCGGACCATTCCATTTGTCTTACGTCGTATAAACTCCATGGACTACTTTAATACTACAAAGGGGCCAGTAACAAACCATACACATATGAGAAAAGCTCACGAGTGACTCCTTACCAACTCGTTACCAGTAGTAGACTAGATTCAAAACGAAGCGAGAGGAGATTTCGGTCAAACATAGTTCACGACAAGGCCACTAAGAAAGGTTCAAGAACAACAAATATAATATTGACTACAACCATGTGGACTATTTCGTGCCAGAGTATTCGGTCCACTAGGCAGGAGTTGGCACAGGCTTCCTGATCCTGACACACTGGCCATCGACACACTGACGATGCCAGTTCTTGGGACAAACGTAAAGATTTCGATAGGTGAAGTTCACTATAGAATCGGTCAGTTCAAGCTTCTTTGTCTTCTTGGTAACTTCTGAGGGTAATGATTGAGGGAAATGGAGTAACACGTACGCTGCTTTCCACCATGAGGGAAAGACGGCAGGCATTTCATCTGTCGAGTTTGTATGTTAGTAGTAGCATAGAGACTCGAAATGAATATGATAGCATACGATATGCCGCGCGTTGCATTCACACATGTTTGGGTCGCCCGGCTTGCATTTCTGTCCCGTCTTGGCGCACGCGGAAAGCACTTCCGCAGACAGAGCTCCGACGGCAACAAGGATAGAAAGCTTCATGGTAATGGATCGTTGTTTACTGGACTGAGTCTGACTCCGATGCTTGTTTCGTGTGGCCCTGGCTGTTGGTCGTCTACCAAAAGTCATCGCAATGCTTTCCTCAGCGGACGAGATAGTTATATATTCCGACATCATTCACAGTTCCTAAGCATAGTGTACAACAAGCCAAGTATTATGGGGATCAAGCAGTTGAACTACGGTAATACCCGCCTTGAACATATACACTTTAAGTGAATGATACCACACAGGATTCCATTCAGCTGGTACAAATTCTTTTTGTCTCTGTGGCACTCGTCTCATTGCTTCTTTTTCGTTAGTTTCAGACTCAGACATGCGAGAGCCTGTGACTGATACTCTCTCTCGACTGGGTGATCAAGAGAAACACTTGTCTGCAGGGTGTTTCGTCAGGTCTCGGAATTTGACATTCGTGCGTTATGTATTGTTTTGCACAAATCTATGGCTAATTGACATGGAGGATGTTCAAATGACAGTGGTACTTGGCTGGGGTTGATAGATAACAAGGTGATACATCTTCCAAGTTCAGGATGACGCCAACCCGTCCTTAATCCTGTTCCTCTACTGTATGCTTTAAAAATTTGAAACTCCCAGCATACAAATATGCGGGTGATTACATATAAGGCATGTATAATATATAAGACTAACTGAAGCTACAGCTTGACAATGATATATGAAGTGAAGCTAGATAAAAGTATATGCTAAGCGGGTATGGCGAAAAATAGGTAAGACAAATTTACCGCTAGTAAGCCTGAGACATGCCACTTGGCAATTTACAAAGTATATCTGAAGTCTGGGCGAACATCACCACTGATCCACCTTTGCTCGTCGGTCATCGCAGCATACTTCGCATCCAGGGAACCCCTAGCCCGACGACGGTTCTCTAGGCGAAGCGCGAAGTGCATGAACACGGAACCTCCGAGAAGGAAGATGACCTGGTACGCCAGAACCATGCCGTGACCGGTGAAGTAGCGAGGCTTCTGAGTCTCACGGTAAATGTTGGACGAGACAACACCGTTCATGTTACCCCAACCTACGACCATTCCAAGGACAATGGCGCGTTTCAGTGAGCCTTCAATGTTATTGTTGACCCAGGATACTGTATTGGAGACAGTCGGGTAGATGCCTTTATCAGAATTAGCGAATGGTCTTATTCTTTGAACCTTATAGCAATATCCCTCTGGGGACAGATCAAGGATTTGAATTGGAATTAATGAACTTACCCATCGCACCGAGGAAGACGGCGCCGTATTGAACATGAGGATCCGGGCTGGCAATCAACATAGTGAAGCCAACGATACCAATCAGTACAGTAATAATATTACAGTACCCTCTCCACTTGGTACGATCCCCTACGAAACCAACGACGACGGTAGCAGCCGCTGCGCAAGCATATGGTGGAACGGAAAGCAGTTGTGCCTTTGTTCCCACATGGCCCATGCCACGCAGGATTGTGGGCAAGAAGAGAGAGAAAGCATACAAGGGCATCAGGCAGCCCATGTAGATAACCATGTATCCGTACGTCTTCCAGTCCTTAAGCGCAGCCCAAATGTGGCGTTTATCAAAGTCCTCAGCGGTTCTCCCCTGTCGATCCATGATGAGTCTCCTCTGCACTCGAACGCGCTCATCGGGAGAAAGGAAGCGAGCAGTATCGGGCCAGTCGAAGACCATCCACCAACAGAAAGCGCCAACTAAAACTGTTGCGAGTCCTTCAAGGATGAAAATCCATGCCCAACCAGGTCGACCGCCAACACCATCCATCTTAGCAATGGCAGCAGCTAGAAGGCCACCAAACGAACCGGCGAGAGCGGCAGCTGAGAAGAAGATGGCAGCCCGGGCACCGATCTCAGAAGACTTGTACCAGCATCCAAGATAATAGTTAACTCCGGGATACAGACCGGCTTCAGCAACACCGAGGAAGAATCGTGCAGCGAGAAGACCAGAGTAGTTGGTACAGACTCCCATAAGAGTCATAACCGCTCCCCAGGCAATGATGATTCCGGTGAAGAAGATACGTGGTGTCAATCGTTTGAGAAGACCATTCGTGATGGGTTCAAAGAAGGCATAACTGACGAAGAAGACTGTAAGTGCAACATTGTAGTCACCAGGTCCCATACCCAAATCATCTTCCATGCCTGCAAGACGAGCATTACCAATGTTGGTTCGGTCTAGGAATGACAAGAGGTAAAGGAGAGATAGCCATGGTATAAGCCAAAGATCGACTTTCCACATCAACTTCTTATCCTACAAGGATGTTAGAATTGTAAATGTATTGGCGTGACAGCTACCTTACAATTGCGCGACGCTCTTCTTCACTCTTCCCTTCATCAGGATCAGGCAGCGCTGCTAAGAGCGCATTACGCTCAGCGTCAAGGCCAGCAGAGGGTGAGACTTTTTCTGAAGGAACGTTCTCAATGTCAACAGCGGTAGGCTTTTCCGCCTCATTTGGCGGCGTAACGCTGCTGTCGGTCGTCATTGTCATGGCGCAGAGGATTTGAAGCTTATATTATATCAATGCTGTACGTCCGAAGAAGGTTGTATCCAAGCAACTAAACGCACGTGTAGTGCAAGGTTAAAAAGGTGACTCTCCGCGGAGATATTGCATCGAAATATTTTCGAGAAAAGAGTCAAATCCTGTGAGGGGGGACAAGGGACAAGGGAAAAGGGAAAATGGCTTTCCTTTTTGTTTCCCCGTTGACCAGTTACGGTGTGATTGAGATTGGCCCTTTTCCGCCGTGTAGGTCGACGCCCGCAAGCCTCCCAAACACCCATCCACCAACAGGACAATGCGGGGGATGAGGACGGGACGGCCATCAAAAGGGTTTGGAAAGAGGAGGAGGAGATCTGCGATGCGCGGACTAGGCGTTTCCGGGAAGGTCAACAGAATATCGTGGAGAGCAAGAGACAAGCTTTATTGCCCAGACCTTGGCTTTCATTGGGCGACAAGGGCCTGCGATTGCCGATCATTTATTGTCTCAGAAAACAGGGAACATGAATTGTCAATGCTCCGACTGAAGGAAGGGCTAGAAAAGTGTCTTTTACGTCGAGTGCAACCCATCGAGAGGTCACGTATCAGCCTGAATAGCTGCTGTGACCCCAAATCTGACATGAATAAAGCCGATCCCAATGCACCAAAGGAAACTACCCAGTAACAAAGCTTCCCAGTGCCAGGACGTCGGAGGAACTATCGGATCCTTGGGAAGATTCAATGCGCTGGAACCCCCTTGTTCTGCCCGTGTTGTCTGGTGTTACAGCACTAATTGAAGCACCTACAAACGAAGCGTCAGCGTCACTTCCCCGCAAAACAGACAAGCATCATCGATGGGATTTACTTGTCATCGGACTTGAGGAGGTGCACTTTAACTAGTGCTGATCTCTTCGGTTTGTGATTTCGGGAGTCACTACTTAAAAGAGAAGCGTAATTGAACCGGTGATTCACTCTCACCTTCGTCTTGGCTGACACAATGCAACGTCCATTCTTTTCTACTCCTGGTTGGCGCAGGGGCATAAGCTCAGAACGTGGTGGGCTAAGCTTGGTGGCTAAGCTTAACTCTTTGAGATGAGGAGGTTGGGGTAGAATGGCTGCGTGGCTGCATGATGATCGGGGATTCCTCACTAGTAATTGCATGGCGAGTCCGGCTGGTCCGACTGACATCATGTCTTCGCATCATTCATTTTGCACGAGCAATAAATGTCTAGATAAGAGGTAAAGTCAAATGGAATGGTGTGTATTTCTGCTACACTTTAGTGCCAGACAGCAATCTCACTGTTCAAGAGCAACCCTGTTCAATAGCTTCTCTTCCTCTTAAGCGAAAGCGCCATCGACGTAGTGACTGCTGAGTTTAAGCTGACCAAGCTTCGAGCATATACAGTATAACGCCAAAAGTA
>JAAVUC010000393.1:0-62862 GCA_014898925.1 Fusarium nelsonii
GCTTTTGTCCCGGCGCAGGGAAGACCCGTCCTAGATCTGACACGCAGCCACAGACAAGCTACGAATACATTATTAGACCTAGACTAGACTGGACTGTCACTGTCCATCTACTGTGTTCTGCATTTTAGTGGAAAAGGGCTTTGCCTGACTTTTTTTTTTCTTCTTAGTGACGGACGGAGACACACACACACGCACGCACACGCCGGGCTGTTGCCGATTGTGTTCCTGTGGTTGAGCTCAGGTCAAGTCAAATCAAGCCAGGTCCCTTCTTTTCCTTCCTTCCTTCCTTTTGCCTACGGTTCCCTGTCTGGTCTTGCTTTGACATAAAGAATTGCCGACCCGCTGGTCCCCTTTTACAACACTTCTTGCAGGTTTCTTACTTCTCATCTTACACCAAAAGGGAAAAAAGCTTGAAGCTTTTGTTGTGCATTAAGGTGGTCGTTTGCATTGCCTTGCCTTACCTTGCTTTACTGCTTTGCCTTGCTTTCTTCCAGCAGCTACGGATTACAACAGGCTCGCTCCTTGACCCCTCCGCATTACCTACCTACCTTGCCTCGCCTTTGCCTTGCCTTGCCTTGCCACACGCACCCTCTTTTTACTGCCATTCTTAGCTTACTCGCTATACTCGTGCTGCTTGCTGCATGTAACGCTGGCGTTTTTGGAGACGATCCAGTCAAGTTAGGGACAGGCACAACCAGGACTGTCGCCCATCATGACGTCGAACAAGTCCTTCAGGGCTTCTTTAATGCCCTCCATGTTACGGTCAAACACGGACCCTGATTCCTCTTCACTTTCTTTTCGCAAGAGTGTAAGGAAGTCCAACACTGCAGACCTTTCCCAGTTGCAAGGTTCGAAAATTGGTTCGTCAAAGTCCACCACAAACCTGCCTCACCCTGGGCCCCGTGAGCAGGAAGAAGACGCTGTACAACAGAACGAGCGCCCTCGTTCCGCCGAACAAAAAACTCTTCGTAAACGCAACGACTCGGCCCCGAAGGTTTCCCTGCCAAAATCACAATCCACCACAAACTTGGCTCCTTCAAAAAGCACAAATCGAATGTCGAGATTCTGGGGCAATCGCCTTTCCTCCTTCTTACCCTCGCTCGTTGTGCCATCAGAAGCTGCAGAGTCCCCAGCTACAAAGGCTGCACCAACACCACCGGTACCTGCGGCCCCCTCAGCTCCCGCTCCCGCTGCCACAGCCGCCATCTCGCCCGCACCCACCAAGTCCTCTTCTCCCACAGATACCTCGACCACTACTAATACCGCTGGAACCCCTCCTACAACTGTCGACGACAGCGCTTCATCCACTACCCAGAGCATCATCGAACCCACCATCCGGATGCAGAGCGAATACCACGACGCCGTGTCACACCAGCATCACGGCCAAAATCAGCTTGGCCAGGCCGGTTCCCCGCCTAGCCCAGACTCGATTCCTACCCGTGGCAGCGACAGTCTCGACGGTCAATTAAGCCCCAACCCCCAGATCATGGCCCCGATTCCTCCATCTCCAGAAGTTCAGCAAGCCACTATGAGTCCTCAAGAGCCCAACATGCCCCCTCCCCCGATTCCAATTTCTCCTTCAGAGGGTTTCAACAGCGGAGGCGGGAAGCTGCGGAAAGAAAACCCCGCCGCTCGAACAAGAAGCGGTTCTCTCCAGCATGCGCCGAGCAACTCATATGGCGGCGGCGAGATTCACGCTCTCAAGACTCGAGCAACTTCTCCAGCTCCGGACCGCGGCCGTCGCGCATCGTCAGTTCAATCCCCGAACAATCGTAATAGCGATACCAAGAGCCGTGTAGTCTCTACACCTCTTGCCATCAGACCAGGCTCATCTAAAGGTGAGACCAACCAGAATCAGAGCCCGACCCGGGGTCGTCTTCGAAGAAGTTGGTTGCCTGGCGGCAGATCCCGTTCCAACTCGATGGATGTTTCCAATAAAAACACCTCGACTGCTTGGGTTTTGTCCGACGATACACAAGCCGAGTACAACGCCTCGTTCCTCAAGAACGGAGAAAAGGTAAGTGACGTTACTCCCCCGTTAAAGCTTATTTTCAGAGTTAATCTTGGCATTCATTTAGGTTCCCGAACTCTGGAACGAAAGCGGAGCTGTACTTGTTTACCTGTACCCCAAGGGCAGTGGCCGCGGGCCGTCGTTCAAGGTTCAGGAGTTTACTATCAGCTCTTCTTGGCTCTTCAACGAACTCATCCAGCGAGAACGGGAGACGCCTACGAGAAATCGAAACACGAGTTTCAGCGGCCGTCTAAGTCTGACTGCCGAAGATGCCTCCCGATACATCTCACCACCAAATTCCCCTCCCTCTCCGGACGATATCTCAGACGACTGCTTCCACCTATACCTTCCTGCAGGAGCTTCCAGCCCTGGACAAGAGATGGCACCCGACCTGGATCGTCTGATTGCCATTCGCAACTTGTTTGCGTTCTTGACTGGCCAGCCTCTTGTTGGAACCAAGGCTCGACCTACCAATTTTCACGCATTCCTCGATATTTCTGCCCTTTTGGAAGAGTATGGCTTCACCAGCTATGACGGAAGTACTTTTGGAGACGCGGTCGACCTCAGTTTCGGTTTCTACATGGATCAGCATGCTCTTGCAGACTGCCGGCACAGCCGAGAGAAAACACTGGAAGCAGTAATCCTCGGTGAGCGCATGCGATCGGCCGACCTGTACAATGAAGCTTTTGCCCATGCCGCCGGCAAGTACACAGCCATTATGGAACTAAAGCTCCCTCTTTACGAGCAGATTTCCCCCAAGACACGCGTCAGCTTGGAACGTGCTCATCTGGATTTGCTCAACCGACAGCATAACGCCAATATGCATTTAGAACAATTCGACTTCCCTGCTCTTTTCTCGGGTATTGCCAACTCGACCTCTATGGCCGAGCTTAGGAGTGTCCGCTTCAAGGTGTGGAGGCAGTCATTCACCAAGATGCGACACTTTGCTCTGAGCTACTACAAGACCACGTTTGGTAACTGGCCACCCAAGGCTAGCAGCAAGAAGAACCCGTTCTCTGAGAGTGGTCTCAACAGACTCGTTCTCAAAGTCCTGTATTCTGACATGTGTGCTCTCTATGACCTGCTCGTCGATCGCCACAACCGAACCTCAAGAATCATGGATGAGGTTCCTGAACTCTCCAACGACCCTGATAAGATGATTATGTCTGCTCTCCGAAACATTATGTCCGAGTTTGATCGCTCCAAGCCACCTGTTCTCCCTCCCATTCCTTACGATTGTCCTCAGTTGCCTACCGCGACATCGATTCTGGAGACATACGATACGCTCTCACCCAAGAAGCAGGCAAAGTTCGACAAGAACCTCAAGGAGCACGAGCTCATGCTCATGCTCAACAAGGCTTATAACTATGACACCAACTCTGCCAAGGTCCCCTTTCTGGATAAATTCAAAGAGTTTGAGCTTCGTGAGGCTCGGGGTAAGACACCCCAGGACTTTGCCGATCAGCGTATTGGTTACTGGCTGTTCCTCTATGTGGTTATTCAATCGCTCCCTGTTCTAGTTGTGGATGCTCCAGGTATGCAGTTCACCGAAGGTGTCGAGTACTTTCTCTGCGAGCCTCCCATGGGCAACCCTCCTTGGGTCCCTGATCAACAAGTCAAGAAGATGTGGTACGAAGTCGCTGGCGGAGGTGGCTTGGTCGAGCTTTCTCAGGATGCTGTCCTCTTCAGTGTTGAGGCTACCTACCACCGAAGTCACTGCTGGCTCGCCGCTACTCAATGGGAAAACGGAGGCTCAACATCACAGGCGGCAGAACAGCCCCAGATGTCGCCTTTACATCCTCCCCGATCCATGTTTTTGGACAACGAGGATTTTGTTCCCACACCACCTCCCTCTTTCGGCAATGGTTACAACACTCCTCCCTCTCCTATGGGCAGTCCCGCGGGCTCGCTTCGACCTCGAACACACTCTCCTGGTGGAAACCGAGCCAACCAAGCTTGGCGATCAAGTATCGCTTTGGGTCTGGAGCCCGTCCCCCTCCAGCCCCCAAGCCCCTTCGGAGAACGCAGCAGTTCCCTTGGGGGACGTCCTCCCAGTCTCATGATGGGTTCCCGAAACTCATCTATGGGTAACCTGGCTGCTCTTGGTGGCGGCCACCACCCCTACCCTCAGACAGAGTCACCACCTCCCGAGCCAACTGGCGCGACTTTTGATGATATTCTCAAGCAAGAGAAGAAGAAGGAGAAGAAGAAGAGCCGATTCTTCTAAACCGATTCTCACTTGCCAGATCTTCTTTCCTTAAAAAGTTATTCAAACTCTGGAGCTCCACTGGTCGTACAAGTCGTGCTGTACTCGGTGTTGAGTTTCTCCTGTGTGCACACGTGTACGTGCTTTTATTGTCATTGGCGCGCTGTTTATCGAAACATAACGATCTTGACAGGGGAACAGCCCCAAGTCAAAGTTTCATGATGAGCTACATTCTTGTTAGGTTGCATTGCAGGCTATCTGCTTGATTTTTTTTTCTTTCTATTTCTTTTCTTCCTCTGACCTCGTCATATACGCAACACCACATAATTTTGGAAAGGAGATCCTGGCGGACTATTTTTTATTTATAACGACTTTTAGCATGAGAAAGAAAAACAAAAATCTACACAGATATGTAGTCGGGACGGAACCGGATCATCATCATAACTCTTTTGTTTTAGACATGGTTGATAGAAACGATGTCAATAATTGGCCGGACGAAAAAAAAATGTTTAATTGGTTTCACGTTGTTTGCATACAAGGCGTATAGCAAGTTCTGTTCACATAATACAAGGGGAACGTGGGACGGTATGAGGGCGTTTATTGACACTGAATTTATATAACTCCTAACAGAGTTGATTGTCTCGATTTAAGTGCATTGTCTGTGTCTATGATTCAGTGTCTCATATTGTTATGTCTCGTCTCTCAACTGCCCTGTTGGCCATGTTGTCTTTTGTCTTTGCACAACGTTGAAGTCGTTTTGCTGACTTGTATGAGAACTTAATAACTATCACCACACTTCACCGGTTTCATATGTCAAACAAACAATGTTATTGTAGCATGTCTTTGTATTACATTGTACGTATTATACATTGTGGTTAAGTGTGTGTTATATATGCTATGATCCCAATTTGTATGTTGCCTACTTTCATGCAGTAGGTCTTCCAAATCAAAAACGCCTTTTCGATGATGATCCCGTTCTCGTTCCTGAGAACCTTTTATACATTGGAACCGTTTTGGCCCATTTCCTTATACATTCCATCCATAAATCGTAGCCGCGCTATTTGGTGGGCTTCCATGTTCATTATACTCGGTTAGTGTGCTTTTGCCTTATAGCATCACTTTTTGCCAGCGGCCTCGCTCTGTGTGCCACCACTTCTCCTTCTCCCTCTTGTCCGCCACGACTCCTGCGCGGGCATTCCATCGTCCAGTACATCCATCCTTTCCACCAGTCAGGCTCTCGCCTGCGTCGCTCTCGAGGTCTCGGACGTCGATCAAACCACCTTTGTCATCCGTCGTCCCGCGGTCGGGGTGAAGGTGGTACTTGATGGGACTTCCAGCCGTGCCCATGAAACCTGCCATAGTGAAGGTGTTGTTGAAAGTGCCGTCTTCGTCGATCACGTTGACTGTGAACTTGGGTCGGGAGCGGGCTGCTTCGAGGCGGGCTTGGGCGGCCAGGCGTGATGTGTGAAGGTTTGTGACGCGGCGTGTTTCGTTGACAGGAGACACAGGCTCACGTGGAGAGGCGATTGGGAATGAGTTGGAGGATCTGAATAAGCGTGTAGGCGACATGGGACTTGTTACTGAGCAAGGCATGGGCGAGGAGTTCTCGAGTTGCTCAGTAGGGCGATAGCGGTCCGAAGGAAGATCGATTCTATCAACGGGATAACAGAGTTCCTGGAAGATGCCGTCCGGGTCGTTAGGGGTGCGTAGAATTCTGAGAGCTGGGAACCCCCCAGCACCAATACTTCGAGCGAGGATATCATCTGCGGCATTAGTGCACGATATGTGGCTGGTGATATCCCAGTGAAGCTTCCGAATAGTGTTGTTGGTCAGATACGGCATCAGCCACAGCGAGAAACTGTCGTTCTCCGGCATGGTAGGCGGGAAGGCCTGGATGAAGGAGAAGTTGACGAGATTTCGCAGGTTGGACAAGATACGGGCGAGAGCGGCTAGAGAGTTCATGGGTGTGTGGCGCAAGGTGAGTTTACGCAGGGGGGAGCTGTTAGACTGTGTCGCGAATGCTGAGAGGCCGGCGGTCGTAATGCCGCTGATGTGAGAGAGGGTTAGAGTCTCAAGGGGAGGGAGGGTGAGAAGAGTGCAGTCGTCGAAGCTGTTGGGTGGGAGGTTGCAGAGGTGAAGGTGCTTGATGTTGGGCATACGCTCGAGGGTTCTGGTGAGGAGGGTTTCTGGTGTGAGAGTCGCTCCAGGAAGGCAGTGAACAGTGAGGCTCTCAAGCCGCGACCAGTTGTCGTTGAAGGACAGGAAGGTGGCTTCCTGGAAGGGCTTGAGCTCTCCAGGCATAACCAGACCAAGCTGCTGTGTATTCGATTGGATGCGCTGCTGTCTCTGATGCGGCGATGTCTGGATAAGCCAGTTCATTTCCCGTAGGTTTGACCTTGTCGACAACGCGTGGAAAATCTTACTAAAGGAGTGGTCGTAGATAGGTGACAAGCCAGAGAGACTCTCGAGGTTAGGGCAGGCCATGACGAGCGTAGCGATGAGATCTTCGTACTCGGCGACTGTAGAGCCTTTAGGAACAGTTTCGGGAGCTGGGACCTTGAGTGTGCGGACGAGGCTGGCCAGGCGATGGTTGGAGCGGAGGATGCGACGCAGCATGATTACTCGGACACCCTGGGACATCTTGAACTTCTTTTTGTGGACGGCTGAGTCGGAGCCTACGAGTTGTATGTTCTGGTACAGCGCTGTCTGAGCGGGCATGTACCACTTGCGACAAGACACAGCAACATTGGTGGCATCTCGCATCCAGCAAGTGGCACAGCTCCCACTGTTCTCTTTCAGATGAAGACCTCTCAACTGCTCCATGATGCATGACAACACTCGAGTGGGCAATTTCGCGAAAAGCTCGTTTGGCTTCATGGGGGTTTTCGTAGAAGAGGCAGACTGTTGCTTGATAGGCATTGGTCGTTGGTACATGTAATCGGGTCGCCATTTGGGGGCTGAATCGTTTGTTTCTATGCTCGTCCTGCTTCCCCAAGAAGAGGTTCTCTGTACCGAGTTCATTGTTTCTCGCGATTGGAGTGATGATGCTGTTGAGGCGGAGACATTGGAGAGTTGGCGTGGGTGGTTGATGCGAGGCTTCGGTTTAGAGACAGCATCTCGACCCTTTTTAGGGTCTGCGAGGGGAGTTTCGAGAACGGTATATGTAGGACGAGGAAAAGCGGAATTTGAGTAAGGATCTTGATTTGTCTTTGGAGATTCGACTGTGTTTGCGAGGAAAGCACTAATAGCTGTTTCTTGTGCTGTCGAGAGATCCTTTGGGGAGCCGAACATGGTGGGATGCACCGGCCTGACGGAAACTGTAGTGTCCTTCATTGTGGTGTCGAGTTTGAGCTGGCTCTTTGTCTTTTTGTCATTTCCCTTTCTTATTACTGGGGGAGGACCAGCAGTAGTAGTGTAGGCAGAAGCTCTTTTGGATCGAAGTTTATTTGCACCAGGACGACTAACAGAGTGATGATGTTAGTTGAGGGAGGCATCCAAAAAGAGAAGAGTAGTAAGAATGTTTGGAAACAAAAAAGAGGCTCCGCAAATTGGACGGAGATCGTTATAAGAAAAGAAAGGACAAGACAAGACAAGACGGGAACAAAAAGGACTTAAATGTTAGAATCACACCACTTTTTTTTTGCTTTCGGGGAATAGCAATGAGTAAGTAACAAACAGACTAGGACTAGGCATAAACGGCCTCATAGAATCGTCGAGGAAAGGCAGATCTGACGTCGATGCTGTACCAGTCCAGTCCAGTCTGACAGGCGATTCCATGGGCTGTGCTCATACTGTAGCGTGAGCTAGTTCCAGGGGACAGGGCACCTTGAGGAAGAGGCCAAGCGCCACTAAGCACCAAGGAAGGGGAATTGTGGGGAGGTAATTTAAAGGGTACTAAACGGGTACAGGTACAGGTACAGCGCTGTAATGTACTGTAAGCCCGTGGATGAAAGCGCTAAAAGATTGGATCGGATGCGGCCATCATCACATTGACAGCGCCATGGCTTGAGACATGACCACTACCAGCCGAGATCTTGGGAGGGAGAGACGGCACAAGACAAGACAAGACATTTCAGGTGTTGTTTGGCTTTTTCCGGGAGGGGAATTACCAAGAACAGCAATAACGAAAAAAAGAAGGGGGTAAAAATAAACAATGGCGTTGTTTGTGTGTTGTGTTGGTTGTTTTTGGTGCAGTATAGGAATGGATCATGTTGGATAAGGTCATGGATTAAAACAACAGCTGACGAATAAAGACAGAACAAAACTTACACAAGGTCACTCGATCGACGAACATGCTTCTTCTTTTGCGTCTGAGACTCATTCTGAGTCTGTGTCCCTGAAGGGTTCTCATCAATCATGGTAACCGCCCAGACATGTCTCCTAAACTCCTCTGCTCTTTTGTCTTCGATAGCCGACATTGAACTTCGTCCATGGTGAAAGAAGCGTTGGAAGTCTTCTCCATGGTGATTGTGCTGGACTTGGAACATGGCCATTTTTCTGTGTTATACTCTGTATGCAGTATGCTGTGTCGCGTCGCGTAGCTTTTCTGATCTGTTCTTTGTGGAGATTGATCGACAGGCAATTGACGGCAGCTGAATTGAATTGAAGGCGCTTACTGAATCGACCCGAACAGAGTAAAGAGTGTTTCGTGACAGGGTGTCGCCGATAAAGTCAGTCGGTGTCCGAAAGGTATCTGCCGTCGATAATATTCCGAGTATTGAGTTGCCGGTCCAATAGCAGCAATAAAATAAATATATGAAAGGACGAGTATAGGACAAGGAAGGATAGAGATGGGGGGACGGGGACACCTCAGCTCGGGGAGGTCAAGAGCTTAAAAGACGAATAAGATAGAATAGATCAGGGAGGCTTGATTCTAATAGCCTGTCCCTAAATAAATTCAAGGGGACGGAAGTTTTGATTCGATTTGTAACCGGGGGTAGGAGGGGAGGGGAGGGAACCTCAGACATGCATGAATTCGTATATTCTTGATCAATATTTTGCCGTTAATCTCGGTGAATAATAAAAAGAGAGAGAAGTTCAAAAATTCGATATTTAAGAAGGGAAGAATAAATCGACAACCCACGATGAAGTTAGGTCAACGTCAATATTAATAAAAGCAACGGCTGGCTCCGATCGATCTCTCATGAATGATCACATACAAGACAAGAAAAAAACAAACGCCAAAACCAAGATTCGGACGGAGAACCAATAGAGACCGAGAAACAACCCTTGTCCTGCTATTGCACCCGCCCAGCTAGTAGGTGGCTCCCTGCTCGGGTGGGTGTTTTGGATTTTCTGCTCGGGCCCTGTAAGTAAAAGAGAGAGTTACCCATGTGAGGAGGGATTTTCGGTTCCGTAGACTACTAAAAGACTACTGAACCTAGGGCTTGATGGAACAAAAACTGGAAAGTAATGACGTTCTGACGTAGTTGATAAGGTTTAGTGAGGTTGGTTTGAAATTTACTTTTGATCTTTTTTTTTTTTATATACCGCCAACTTGTAAATAGAAGGTGCTGACATTTGAATACCTAGGTAGGTAGGTATGGACATAAGGGGATGGGGGGGAAAGCCACAAAACACTAGTACCTGGTTTCTTGCATCTTGCAGCAGTACCTAGTACGTACTCTACAGTAGTCCAGTCTTAACTTAGAGGTAACTAGGGGCCAAGTCTCCAGCCGCTCACCAATGATCAAAAATAGCATAGACTCGATTCGAGACTCCTTCAGGAACACATGATATCCCTGTGCCTGTCTTGTCTTGTCTTGTCTTGTCATATACCGCCTGTATCACCCAATTCTTTCCACGACGAAATACCAAGTTACCTATCAAAAGGGGGTACTCTGTACAGCACAGCCCAACAGTCAGCAGAACTCAAAGAGATCGGTTCATCCAATCGCTATTCAACGTGACTTGACTTAGTAGGCGGCTTAGGCAGTAACTCTCTAAGCGACCGTTATTGGTGGGGAGTTTAGTAAACTTGTTAGTTGCAGTAGTAAATCGGTGGCTGGCTGCCTCTATCGGGTACTGAATCTGTACTCTACTGTTGTTAGTCTAACTTGACTCTCAGATAAAGTTACTTGTTCCAAATCACGTACAGTAGTCCGGTTACCAACCTTCAATTCTATGCATATGTACTTTTACAGCACTAACTAATCCGATTGATCATCATTGAATTTGACAGCCAAACCTCTGTGCAACAACGACAAGGGTCCCCAGACTTTCAAAACTCCTCCGATCAGAGCAGGGAACATCTTTCTACGCCTCCTCATCCTACTTCCCGCCCCCTTGCCCAATGCCCAACCCGTACAGGGGAACCATCAACAACAAAAGTTATTCCACTCGCACAAAAAAAATCGCATACGCAATCATCAATAAAATCCATCTT
Source organism: Fusarium nelsonii (assembly GCA_014898925.1). Taxonomy (NCBI): domain Eukaryota; kingdom Fungi; phylum Ascomycota; class Sordariomycetes; order Hypocreales; family Nectriaceae; genus Fusarium; species Fusarium nelsonii. Next base: position 10,603 of record JAAVUC010000393.1, read on the forward strand.
CGCTTACAAACAGTACGGGCATAAACGGCCGGAGATTTGATTATCCACAGATGATATTCACCCGGAAATAGAAGAGGATGACGAACAAGAAACATAAAGTTGTGCATAAGCATCTCCTTTCATAATTACATATAATGCCAAGTAGTTAAAATGCTCGTGATTCGTAGACGATTCACTTTTTTTTTTTTTTTCGGCTCACCGTACAGTAGGCATATGTAGGATAACTAGAATAGGAATATACGTGCGCTGTCGCTCTTCTGTGGGGGGTTGTCGTGACAAGGAAAGAAAAGAAAAGTCCCGGCAGATCCGTTCGTCGTAACAATTACGAGACCAGGATACATCTGGATACTGTGGTTGATTATGGTCTTATTATCTAGCTATCTCCAGTTCTCGGTTACATCTTCTGACTTCCACTTCATTACAACCTTGAATTCAACGAGCTGATGCCATACCGCTTCTTGTGAAACATAAGGCGAGAGTGAGAGTGCAAGGATGTCCTTACGAATCCAATCTATCCGTATGAATTATTTCTCATTATCAAAGATGTCATGTTTCCATCACGTTTTTCTCACTAACTCCCTCACTCCAGCCTCGGGCTCGCTTACAAGAAACTAACAACCCAGTGACCCATCTTTGTTTCCAAGTTTGAGCCTCTTGACCACGACGCGCCTTGTCCACTAGCAGTTAACTCATTTTCTCAATTCCTCGGCTGCAGGTAACTTGGCTTCTTAGCTTGTAGGTACATCCAATTCAAGTCCGTGTCTTGTACTGCACTGTATCGGTATCTTAGCCTCACGATCGCTTTGTCAATGACGCCAAACTCCCAAACGCATCCCTTCACATGCAACGCTATGCAATGCACCATCTACCAACTTCCGACTTGGTTCTGAAACTTAACCTTACACTCGCCACATCTTGGCGCGGGGGATAATGAGATTGTATGTGGCTGTACGTGGCGTAGTCTTGCATATCCACCCTCCAAGCTTAGTAGTGTATGTTGATCAACTTCAATCTTCCTCTGAGCCTCCTGCAAATCGCACTCTTTTCGCTCCATGTGCGGCGACTTCGCTTGTGGTGCCCGACGAGTCTTTGCTTTCATTCTGATGCTCTCCAGTTGTCATCGCGTCAGGTTGTAGTATTCGCTTGAGTCCATTTGTCGTCTCACGAGATCTGAGAGCCACCCCTGCGGTGCTTGTACTCTTTGTGGGAGAGTCATCCAATACCAACCCTTCGTCGGGATGCATGGTGCGCCCAAAGCCTCTTCTGAAGACGTACTGTGGCGTATGCAGAGGTGCCATCTGACCTTCTTGGCTGAGTTCGCCTCCAGACATAAGCATTGGGTTAATCCGCGCGTTCTTGATCCAGTTGTAGATCGGACCAACATCCAGAATCGAGTGCACTCGGTGGTGTTCCGCCTGCGTCATGTGTTGCTTCCGTTCCAGTATTACCTCTTCTATGCTGTTTTTCAACACCAGTGTCTCAACATATACCGCTTTTTGTTGACTAATGCGCCGTGCACGACCAATGGCTTGCGCTTCTACCTGTGGGTTTAGTACAGGATTGATGAAATAGATCCTCGATGCCTCTCTCATGTCTAGACCAAAAGCTGCTTGTGAGATGTCCATCAGTAATACCCTACATCGTCAGCGACCAACCCAAGACGAGGGGAGGGGAGTTACCTGAAATTTTGATTGTGATTAAACGTGTTGACATATTGGGCTCTCCTCTTGACAGTCAAGCCTTTGGCGTATATGAGGTGCTGTATCTGGAGCTGTTCGATATCAGGGGTTGACTCTGGCCAAAGTATATGTGTTTTGTCACTTACAACTTCAAGTATACCGGCTAGGTACCATGCAACGTTGTCATTTTCATAGAAAATGAGTATCTTCTCGTCCTCTTGGTACTTGAGAATGCTGTCAACGAGGTAAGAAAGCTTCATTGAAGCCGTAGACGTTATTCTTGCTTCTTCCAGGGGGCCAAGAGCACCATCGAGAATGGCTTCGGCTTCAGGCTTTACATCCTTCATGACACGAGCACGTATGCTTGGACGCTGATCATCTCCAAGCTTCGTATTCCCGGCCAATGTTTGCGAGTTCTTCCCTGGGTCATTAGATTCAAGCATGCGCTCCCTCTCAGCGATTCCCTCATGGACTAGTTGGCCGTTGAGCAACGAGTTGAACTTGTCCGGGTTTGACGCCGATTTGTAGACGAGTTTTTGTAGAGCCACCAACATATTTGATGAGCTACACATACCGTCTCCTGTGTTGCCGTCCAGTGACCAAGATTTGCTACAGCTATGCGGTAAGCCCTTGACGTATATCGGCATCTCGTGGAACCGGTTACTGAGCGCCTTGAGTTTATTGTCTATCACGACATGACCGAACTGTATGGCTTGCTCAAGAAGGTGGTGGTCTTCATCGCTGATGGGAACTTTCTTTTCCCGGAGAAACCCTTCAGCAGTCTCGACAGCTTTTACGATATCTTCTTGCGAATAGAAAGAACCACCAAAGAAACTGGCCTGTTTGAGGTTTTGCACGATCTGAATCAATGCCTTTCGCTGTTTGACGTGGAAGAAGTAGTCCATGTCGGTACGTTGGGATTGTACGGCGTTGAAGATGATCATCATCGAGAAGATGCTGAGGGACATTTGATCTTGATAAGAGCCTTCTAAAACAACCAGTTTCTCATTCACTGGGGGTAAGAGATCACCAACTTCTGCGAGCTGATGTCTGATAATGAGAGAGTTCAAAGTGGATCTCAAAACGTCCCAGCGGCCTCGCCCAGTTGACTTATGCTTCGGGAGCAACATATACGTCGCCCAGTCCGCTGGGGTATCGCCGGCTTCCATAGAGGTGTTTGCCCAGGGCCGAGCTTTCAGATAAAGCGTTGCTATCGCGCCGATCTTTGTTAAGTCTTTCGTTTCCATTTCGAGGTCGCGTTTGCTTTCGTCTGTACGAGTCTTCGTCGAGTTGGTCTCTTCGTGATGTACTGCATTGGACTGATCTGTCCTCTTTTGAGTATCTACTCCATACAAACCTTGAGATGGTGTTCCGGTCACAATCCACCGCGAGGAGAAATGTAGCGAATCCAAAACTAGCAGCATATTGCTCTTGCCACTTATTCTAGAATTACCAAGCTTATGTCCCTCGTCAACAATACAACGTTTGAAATGAATCTGCGACAAAGGAGACTTGTCGATCCCCCCTTCTAGTCTCTTCAATGCTTCTATCCGAGACTGAGAAAGGAGAACCATGTCGTACTTTAGCAAATCTCTGGGCGGTGGCAACTCTTTGTCTCCTTCCGCTACCAGGACCTTCAAGCTTTCGGTATGTTTGTGAATCTCCTGCTTCCACTGCGCTAGCAAGTTGGAGGGCACTACAACAATGCTTCCATTGCTAAGGTAAACTTGCTTCTTGGGCAGTTCAACAGGCACAGCACAACGCCTTGCGGCTCGCCGTGCCTCAGTTGGAGGGATGAAATAATAACCAGGGTTTCTCTCGAGCGCTTCGACACATCGCGGGTATTCGTCGCCAGACTGTGCTTTGCAAAAGTCAAAATAGGGCTTCCAAGGGACAGAGTTTCGTGTCGCGCAAGAGGCAGCCATTTCTGCCAGGGGAGCCAAATTCTTTCTTATCGGACCATCGCCAGCTCGTAAGTGTTCAGGGGGTTGGGTTGGCAGTTCTTTCGTAGCAAGAATGAGTGCCAGGCAAATGATTGTCTTACCAGAGCCCATCTCTTCGGCAAGTATACCACCACAAACCCCGTCGTAATAGCGCGGATCTTTCAGTATTGTACTAGCCACTGGGTCAAAGTACCAAATCCCGCCTTCCTGGTCCTTGATTTGAAGCAAACGAGGGTCGAGAACTTGCTCTGGTTGAACTTCTTTTTGGAACATCAAGGCCGACGATCTCCGTTGGTAAAGATACAACTTTGATTTCAAGCCCGGAATCTCACCGTTTATGATATTATAAATGGCCGATCTTGTGTAGGGATCCTCGATTCCGTCCATTGTAGGAGCAGGCGACGGAATCTTGTTGAAAAGTTGAAGAAGGGACATGCCTTCGTCCTGGTCACAGTCCAAGCTAGCGGATTTGCAGATATTGGGACTGTCAAGCCATATTGCGTCTGCATTTCCGTCCCATGCTTCTTGCGAATAATTCAACTCCCTAAGGATCCTGTCTCTTGATTTGAGCAAAGAACGGTCTGAGCGATCGACTGTGCGGCGCAACGCATCGTCAGGGAGAAAGTAGACCCTCAAAGTGCCTCGATCGGAAGATTTGTTCTTGATATTGAACTCGAGTCTGATCCAGGAATTTTTTGCAAGTGTGAAGTAGGAGCCGAGACGATTTATCTTTGTCAAATTGACTTCCAGATCGTCGGGGAGGAAGGTGATATGATTGTTGATGTTCAAGTAGCTTGCCAGGGAACGAAAACATCTCCAACCTGAGATGTCTCCAGAGCTCCAGTCTCCCGAGTCCGAGTGTACTTCCTCCTTCTTTACCGTCAAACATCCGATAGGAACTAGTGGTGGTGGCCGGGAGTGCATTTTGGACAAGTGACGCTACTGTCAGCGCTACAATAGGTGGCGAGCCGGCAGAGCGGAGTGTGGTAAATCTTACTAGAATCAATCGTGTTATCCAATGTCTATTCGGGCCTTCTCAGTCTTGGAAAGTATTTCTGATGAAATCGGTGTTGTATGAGCGAGTGAGATTGAAGTGTTGAGCAGAGGGAGAAGGATGGATGGATGCCTGAGGACCGTTTGGTAATCTATTCGCACTATGCTTATAGTGCACTTCCTGCGCTCATGCACAGTATGTGATTACTGTGAGGCTTTGTTGCATAAACCAACCAACAGACATAAAAGTGCAGTTACAAAGAGCGTATATAAAAACGATCCCAGCCAAAAATATGTTTTGGTTACAGTTGTTCCCTTGGTCGAATCCCCTCGGGCTCCGTTATATGTACTGTGACGTTAAACTTCCATATTGAAGATAGGGGAGATATAATTACGTACCTTTCCCTCGTCTTGTTCTTTTTGCGGACAGAACAAAGAACCTTGTGTTCGAGGAAGAACGATAATGGTTCCCATTGGTGAATCCTCTTTTGTTCCCTCGTCCGAGACTCAACTTTTCTAAGTTCAGCCACACATGGTCGTACAATACCACACACAGCCTGCATAAGAGATTGCCTATTAACTTCTGGTTTTTATATCGTCAAGCTCAAAGGCGAAGTTCTCAAACCCCAACGCACAAGCTTCCCACTCCCCATCGTTTCCAAAATATTCATTTCTATCAATATCGAGCAGGAGACAAAAGGTAAGCAAGGAGATGAAGTAATAAGAAAGCAAAAATTTTGGACTTATCGTTTCGTCTTAGCACTGATCTCAGAATTAAAATACCCAACCCCAACACTCGCCCACGTCAAAGTCACGTTCGGCAATTACCTACTCATCATCGCTCGAACGCTTCTGCATTTGCTTGTAGGTCTTCATTCCTTCGTCGATGAATCTCTGGGCTAATACTGGTTCGATGAAGCGGTCATTCTGAGCAAAGGCCGGAGTAGGCGACTCGTGCTTGGGTTGCCCAACTTGACTCATTCCAATACGAAGCTGGGCCAGAACCTTGGACACGACAATGTTTTTATTTCTGGCCCGCTTCGCCTTCATGTTGTCGGGAATGAACAGAAATTGCAGCTCGGCCTGCTGTAGTTGATCCGAGGGTCAAACTTGATATATCGGTCCGCAGCGGTTGGCCGAGACTGTGCTTCCACTTGCCGACTTCGTCCATTGTGTCAAGCTTCTACTCCCTTGCTTCCTTCAGTATTTTCACATTGCTCTTTGACGGCTGCTGACTTCAAATAGGTTGTCGAAGAGATTTCTTCGGTTCTTTAGGTCGCAGAGATGGCCGTAGGGTCTATCTTAACTGGTATACAGTCTTAATATATGCTCGATTGGGATTCCATAGCTCACATCGCTCCCGTAATGAAGGTCCGGTTGCTCGATGGACCATCTAGTTAGCTGGTATGACCTGTATCTGGCCACAGTCGTCTTTAAAAGCTTGTAATGGAATGCCAAGACTAGGTGCATCTTTGCTTTGGTGCCCGTATTTCTCCACGGCCTCAATTCAGTGGTTCTCTTGCCCCTGGTATAGTTCATATCATAAACCTCACAAAGAAAGGGGTCCCTGAGGTGGGTCGGTGAGGGTGCGGTGATCAGAGAATAACCGTCAAAATAGGGCATTATTGACTTGCAATTTTGGCAGTGAGAAGATAGTTGTAAATTAATCTAAGGTCAGGAACTTCCGGTAGATACTTAGTAATGGAATTTTTGGTTGCCTAGAGACGGGTGCATCGCAACAGAAGGGCAGAAATGTAGTCAAGGTCTAGTAAGTTTGAGGAAGGCATGACTTCTATTCTCAGCTGTCTGATTGCCGAGCTTGAGGATTGCGTATTGTTACTCGGCGAGCACCTTCCTATAGTCTAAATGCATAGATCAACCACACCTTCAATACAATTGCTATATTGCCAAAAAAAATCTTCTTCGTCTTGTTTGTACCCAGCATGAATCTCGATGGGGGGTAAGACTACTCCAATGGCTTCGCTCTTCGTGGATTTACAACATCAGAGACAAATTCGGATCTTTTATAACCAGCCTATGATCATTCATTAGCTTGAGGCGGGATTCGAGTGCTCCCACTGTCACAAAACTCCTTATTTCACTCCTTTCGGCTAGATAAAAGGCAAAGAACACTAGCTTTGACATGACCAAGGGCAGTATTTTATCCATACTTATAGCAATCCAACAGAGCAGTAACACAAGACAAAGTTCCAATATAGCAGTGTCAGCTGATATTACCCGCTGTTTAGGTAGCAAGGGGATGTCTCCCTGCTTATCACAAGAGCTCAGGAAGATGACTGTTCTAGGCGAGTCCCCGTGACCGTCGTCAGGAAATGCCTTGCATTGACTGACAAGCGACATTATACTTCAACAATCCTACTGTGGATTCAGTTTTAATGTCAAACTTCCTGATTGTAGCTCTTTCCGTAGGCTAATACGTAGAGAAGGACGAACACTATAAGGTTTTGATGGAAGGAGGATTGAACACTCCCTCCAACCCTGACAAGGCTGCCACCCTATAGCGAGGTCGAAAAGTAACGAAGCTTCTCAGACGTATCCAATCTCTCGAAATCGACTGTAGTGTCTAGTAATCGAGAAGATAGCATACTCTGCGGCTGAATGTGGCCGTCTTTGGTGTTCTATGAGGATTGCTCACTTGAACGTAAATGGTCTGTTGGTGGGGGAAGTTCTGTTGACGGGCCTCGCCTCAGATGTCTTTCCTTGGCTGCATGTCTCGCATATGAGAAGGAGCACATGACTGCCTGGCCTCTGATTCGTTGGCCACTACTCAAGAAGGAAGGAACGGCGGGTCATGACTTCTGTTTTCCAACATTTAGGCGAGTCGGCATCGAGGTTTAAATTTAACAACAGCAGGAGCCGTTTTGGGCCCACAATCGGGACGGGACGTCGTGTGCTTAAATTTAAGACAGTAAACGTGTATTAGTATGAACGACTTCTAGACTCTAACTACTAAGTTAATAAATTAAACTTAATTTAATCCTCACTACTTAAACTCTATATATTCGTGTTAGAGATTCTATCGCGTAGCCCGGCAAACTCTTGGTGTCATTTCTGGAAGATCCTGTTCTATCTTGCTCAGTGATAACTGTGAAGGACATCAACTTCTGAAGCGCATCAATTTCAATAAGCTGAACTTCACTGCTCGAATAAAGGCGTTTTTGAGGCTGCTCTATTCTCTCACCATCAGCAGTTCTTGGCTGACTATGACGAACGGGTACGCTCTCTCTTACATGACAATCCCTGTCTATATGCCCGCACGTCCCACCTTGAATATTAATGAACTAAGCACACTCTAAGTTAGCAACACCAACGAATTAAATGTTGACACTAAAAAAGAAATCTTAAAAAGAAATCACGTTTCTCAATCTTCACGACTCCTGTGATAGCATTGAAGTATCAGATATAGTTGTGCGATTGAACAGGTATTTATATACCGGCGAGCGACATATACCATACAACCAGAGTTTCTGCGAAACAACCTCGCTGGGCCACATATCATAGGAATAACAAAGAAACACACACTCGAGTGAAATACAAATTTCTCATTAACTGTTTTATATATCCTGTTTACCAAAACAAGCTAATTGGCAGCTTCAACTTCAACATATCGTACCTTATATCTCGACATGCATAAACACCAAGAAACACATCGCGGAGGTTTTGGCAGCTTCAACAAGGGATTGACCCGGCAAAAGTAGCTTTTTGTTGACTTTCAGCTTCCTATCGATAAAGTTTCGCCTCTCTCTCCCCACAAACATATTGGTAGACACAATACCCGTGATCCAAGCCAGCTAGCAACTCGTAGCGTTGACCCGGACTGAATCCAAGAGTCGTTTTTCGGTGAGACAAGGATCTTTCATTGGTCAATGGGGTGCAAAAAGAGTGGAATTTTAGAAGATACAGCCAATGAAACACCCCTGTCTTACCGATTTTGTGAAGAGGAGGATGGTGTAAGTGAGCAAGTCCACCATGAGGCTCCTTTGAGGCCGAATTATAACTCTCTGGTACCAGGACGTGTCTCTGAATCGCTCGAATCTTGCACGCAAGCATCAGGCACATTGGAACTTTTCATCTTATCGTCTTCTGACAAGTATTTGCTGCGTGCTTCAATTCGCCCAGCGCAGAGATCAAGGTTCCACCAAGATCCCTCCTCGTGACTTACACCGGATACAGTACAGTACATTACATTACATTACAGTTCTCAAGATGGATAAAGGAGGTGCCGCTGCTGCTTTTGCGCCCAGGAACTTGTCCCAGATAGGTCAAGAAAACCCGCGTGTTCCCACCTCCCCGGGGCTGGACTACGAGGAGCTCTTCAAGGCCGTCTTTGACTGGGATCTCTATTGTGATTCCACTCAAACCCAGGACCACTTAGCACCTTCTAGCTCCTCTCGTTCAACCTACCGGGACCTTCCCTCGCTCATCACTGATATCCCTTCTTTTCTTGACCATCTTCCATTTGACAGAGACGAGTACCTAAGAATGACCCCTGGCCTGAGCCCGGACGATGGGGGGATCACCACATCCGAGTCCATGGGTCAGACCCCACCGGAACTCGTCAGAGGTGGCAGTACCTCTCCATCGTCTCACTCTGGCTCTGTCTATTTCGACGGCGTAGAGGATGTCCGTCGACGTCCTCGACACAGTCTTCGAGAGGTTCAGGCCCAGGATGATAAATGGACGTACCCTCAGGCTGTCCCCAGCAAGTATGCCCCAAGAGCATATGGGTACCCACCTCAGATCCAGGTCCACGAGTCGTCCTCTCGTCGCTCAAGCCACAGCAAGACGTACTCCCCTTCGTCCAGCTCTGGTGTCAAGCGTCAGCGGTCTGTGGAGAAGAGGTCCAGGCACCTCTCTGATCCTGACCAGACAGCCGACGTTCGCAAGAGTGGAGCATGTCTGCCGTGCCGTATCTCCAAGACTCGCGTAAGATAACCATCCAATGCCTATACAAGGTTGTCCTCCCTCTGAAGCATAAACTGAGCCAATCCCCAGTGTCAAGACTGTGGCGTCTGTCCCTATTGCCGTAAGGCGTTCCCAGACCACTCGCACCTGGTCTGCACCCGTAGGACCCCTGCGGTTGCTCCGCCTGTGATTCGTCGCATAGCCGGTATGTCGAACAACCCCCCTGCTTCCCCAATATTTGAGTGAGACATGTGTACTGAGACATATCGCTTCCAGATGTTTGGTCCCCCGACCCTACCGAGGAGAGGCGTGTCGTCGACAACGAGCCTCGTTTTCCCACTGCCAAGCCCAGAGACATCCTCATCTACTTTACCCGTGATGCAGAGTCTCCTTACCTTCGCGCATCTGTCCAAGCATACCATTCCCAATATGGGGTTGATGAGAGCCCACGAAATGCTGCTTTTGAGCGAGACAGATTCCCCAGCTATGGCGAGCTCCAGCGTTGGGTTGAGGCCCAAATCAGGCGTGAACGCAGCTCTCGCTTCGAACATGCAGTGCAAAACTTTTTGCTCTCATATCATGAGGAGGGTCACGGACTTCCAAAGGTACATATTGCAACCCATCCTTGTTCGCCCTTGCAGTCTGCAGCATGACTAACAAATGGGTAGCACAACCTGGTCTCCAAAGTTCACACCATGAACTGCTTCTTCAGGATCTGGAAAGCTCCACGCTTCACCTGCTGTAGCTCGACAAATAAAGTCTCTCAGGTTCCCTTTACTGTCCAGGCTGAACTTAGACGCATTGCATGGAACGCACTTGTGTCCCATGAGCATGATATCCTCAAGCTACTTGAGGATGTTTTGGCGCAGCAAGACTCGCTCAAAGCGCAAGAGAAGATGGCAGTGTGGGCCAGCTTGTGGCAACTCATTCTCATGTACAGAGAATTGATCATTGCACATGACGGCTACTTTTCTCGAAACCCTGGTGCCAAGAAGGATCAAAACATCGGTAAGACATTCCGAATAAGAGTTCCAGTATCATTGCTAATGAATGTCAGTCGGTGCTTTCGAGAACCTCTATAATGGCTTCTTTCCCTTGATCGCAATATTTTACCATTGCCAATTCAAGACTCCCAAGAGAATGGAAATGTCCATGGACTGGCTCAAAGACTACCCCTCTCAGGCACGACACAGTATCAAGATCCGACAGTTCTCCCAGGACATGATGGATGCCAAGAGGGAATTCTGTAAGTATACGTTACCCCGGACCCGCTCAACTCACTGCTAATTCACTTTCAGATGAGAAAGTTCAGCGATCGTCGCACAAAGTTGATGAGCGACTAAGCGCCTTGGTAGTTAACCACGAGCTCAAGAAAATCTCGACCAAGAGACGCCCTCGGAGTAGCACAAAGAGCAAGGGCGCGTGATGTTGTGAAGTCATCGCAGCCATCATGTCCAGTCATTACAGGAAAATGATTTGTACAACATAAAATGAGAAAACAGGAAAAACACAGGGAAAAAAACAAAACATAAACAAAAAAAGGGTTGCATAGTCTGTTCTTTTTTATGATGATAACGAATACAACGACGTTCGCTGCGAATGGGCATGATCAATGTGGGTTGAGACAAAAACATGGATGTATTGGGTTGATGTTATGCGGATGAGGAAGCGCATCATGGCAACAGGCTCACTTGGGCAGTTATTTTGAATCTCGGCTTCTTTCCCCCATTCTTTTTAGCAGTTTTCTCCACCCTATCAGCGAGGTCTTCTAGACTGACACCCGCTATGTTGGCGGAGGCGACTCCGATCGTTAATACGATTCTGTCTTTCTTGTCGTCTGCTTTCTTGAGACGTGCTTGTATGCTGCGTGACTGTTAGACAATACGATCTTTCGTGAAACAAGACAGATAAGTACTTACCTAATGGCGTTCTTGACCTCATCTGCGGTCCTTGGGGCGATTGGTAGAACCATAGCTAGGAGTCCTGCTACGGCACCAATGTATGAAGCCCAGAAAGGGGCGTCGACATGTTGACTCTCGAGAAGTTCAGAGAGACTTTGATGGAGCTGTGAGTCCAGGTGGTTCAGGTGACCTTCCCATCGAGCCGAGGTCGAAAGCGCTAAAAGAGCTCGTCCAGTGTGTGAGAGACCAGGAGCCTCAGCATCTCGGGTGATTGCATGATGTAGTGCAAATGACGAGTTAATCTCCGTGTCATGTCCCTGACGAGTCCAAATATCTCGTGCGAAAAGAACATCTAAACCAGGAGCCAAAATGTTTGGTATAGTAGAAAGTTCTACCCCTTGAGGAATTGCATCTTTCAGGGTCTGTACCACGGCGTCGAACACAGGCCTCTCTTCTGTATTGATGCTAGCAAGAACGTTAAGGGGATTAGACTCACGCATTTCGACAGGGAGCTTCATCATAAGGGCGCCCTGTCGGTTCGAGCCACTGCAGAACGTGACATTCCCGATGTTCGGCACCGCAGCAAGTAAAGCCTCGATGACGGTAGCAATTGCAGGAAACTGCTGACGGCGACGCTTTGAGAGTCCGAATATGCGGTCTTCATGCTCTTCATTGACGCGACGCATGTGCTTCACTTGAGAGAAGAGGGCCCCAGGAGCCGTATAACCATTAGCATAGGGAATGGGATATGGGCTCACTGAGTCCTGATGCATGAGCATGCTGCCATAACCGCGAAAACCACCGCCACACATGAAAACATTCACCCGGGAGCCCTTGTTATGAGAGACTCTAATGGCGTCAAGTGCAGGGAATTGAGAGCATAAATTGGCATATGCCTGCTGCATACCAACTTGAAGCTTGGAAATCTCGGAAGCCTGGACATCGGCTGGCTGCTCGTGCAGAATGCGGATCAATCTCGCAGCTCCAAAGGGCAGACTCACACCAGCTCTGGCGGCTTCTATCTCGTAGTTGGGCTTGCTGGTATCAACCCACGTCATCTGCACGCTGCCGCCTCCTAGATCCAGGAACAGAGCGCCACCTTCGACGCCAACGAGTCCGCTACGAGAACCCATGACGGCGCCGAATAGAGTTTCCACAGCGGGCTCGAGAATGCTCACTTTGAGACCGTTAGTAACTGAAGCGATAGCATCAAGCATCTCAGCAGCATTGTCGGCTCGACGCATGGCCTCTGTAGCGAGGATGGTAATGTGCCTTGCAGGCACTCCATGCCGCACGGCAAGCTGATGAAAGCGCTCCAGTGTCTCAGAAACAGCAGCGATGGTTTCAGGCAGAAATACCAGGCCTCTCGGAGTGGTCTGTAGAGCATCAAACAGTGAGATAGCAGCTCGAGTTGAGTAGACTGGACGCAGGAGACGTGTAAATGGGGGTGCCAACGAGGTGATTGAGAATCGAATGCCGTTGCTAGAAGAGGATCAAATAATCAGACGTAGCATTATAATCTCTGTGCGAAGGTTTGTATACCTCCCCATATCAACTATAGCATATAGTTGGCTTTCACCTTGGGGGTTCCATGGTGTAAGAGTCTGCGACAGATTGTCGAGAGTGATAATGTCAGGCGCATTTGAGGCCATGATCGGTCTCGGCAATGAGGTAGTATGAAGCTTCCTTAGAAGGGAAGTTGAAGATGAAGCACGTCTATATTTTGTTGGAAGCCTGCAGCGTAGATGATGCAGCATGTGCGTGCTGCGTTGAGTTGCGTTGTGTGGTGTTCTGCTTCTGACATGCCTCGATGCTGATTGAGAATGAGTCCAATAGGTAGGTGCGAGTTAACTTAGGTAAGTTTGCTAGGGCTGGCAAAAGCTTGGCCAGTATTCTATGGGGCTCATGACTGCGGGGTTTCGCTTCCGTTCTGTTCTGCATCCACTCCCCGTGACGGCGCCGTATTACCCGGAGCCGCTCTATTCTTGGCTCGGGACGGTACCATTTACATACTGATAAGAGTTAACCGCAACTGTGACAGCTCGGCAGTGCTAGCAAGACAGTTTACTAGCAATGTACAGAACAACAATACCAAATGACATGTGCTGTGGAAAACCTGGCTTTTAGATGATACTCTCTAGCTCTACAGTAATCCCTCGCACTAAAGACAACTACTTCATATAGTCCTTGCAAGAGTTAGTCGATATACACACGGGACAAATTTACAATTCTTTTTACCAGGGCCCCCTTCTATTTGCTAGTAACTGGGAATCCGAACTCAGCGGACTTGATAGGGTTGTGGTGGACTCCTAGTCAAGAAAGCCTTCTTGTAGGCACGTAGACATGTAAACTCCATATGTGGTTGTCTGATTGTGTAGACCTGATGGTATTAGGTCGTTATTGTGTAAAAACTGTGTTTTTTATAAAGGTTAACCAAAGCTTGAAGCTTTATTCTTCAATTAGTGGTTGTCTGATATGTTCTGAAGGACTGCAGCCCTAGAACACCCATAGGTAATTATCATCAGATAATCGCAATGAGATCGATAGTATCTATATAGGCGACCTTGCACCTCACAGACGAATGTCTTTGTACAGAGTTGCGATGAGTGCTGTGTGTGAACGGCCCTGCGTATCAGAGTGAACAATTATGTCGGTGATCTTAATAACTCTGCCTCCTTACAATCAAATGAAGGTCAGATCGAGTTAGGCAGCGAATAGCCCAAACAGTCCTAGTGTTCTATACAGAACGAAGGGCTTGTTTCGTTTATGTTATCTTCTTGCTTTAAATATGGTAGCAGACAGGCATCTTCATGCGATGCATGGCACACCCAATTGGGCTTTTTAGTGTGGCACGTCATATCTCATTTCTGGTACTATGGTCATGTCTTGTAGCTTGGTTTACCGGTAAACGATTCTTCAGGATGTGTTGTGTTTCATAGGTCTAACTTGAAATGACATCAATGTCGGTTGTCCTTGAAATGCCGGTACTGTCTGTGCCAGTCTAATCGATGTGCTCTTGGTGATCCAAGCTTGTCTTCATAGTTGAAGTAGAAGCAATGCTGTCATACAGTATCAAAGCTAAGCTGTACCGTGCCTAACAGTAGGGTGGCTATCAACTTCAGCTGCAACGATGAAATCAGCACGTAGTAAGCGGAAACACAGTGTTTCATTCACTTCCCTTCTAGGCCGAATCTTTAATACAAACTGGCCTCTGATTCGATGGGACTCTGTCGGTTGTGTGACGAGCAGCCACCCACCCTAGACACGCAAGACAGCATCCATCCATCCCATTATTCTGGATAAAATTCCCATGCTCTGGCAGACAGCACGCATATCTGCTGCAGGTTTAACCAAACACAGGACAGGACACTGGCATACTGTATGCTGCTGTAGAATCAATACTGCTCAAGAAGTGCATCGAGATGAATTGAATGGGATGATTCGCAGTTAGTTCCATCAATGGAACCTACCGATCTGAAGCAAGGAAGGTTGTCCAGCGAGCTTGTGTGACTGACAAGCAGGGGTCTTGTTTGATTGGTCTATTTAAAGTGACGCGTTGAACGCGCTTTGTTTTTTCGCGTCTGTCTACCAGCCACCTTCCTTGTTTTTCAAAATATTATTCCAGGTACTAGGTGCGTTTAGTTCTTTCCAAGGTTAGTTTTCACCGAGAGCTCCAGTTCGCGGTTCTCTAGGCAGGAGCTACCCAGCTGAAGGTGAGCAGTCTACACCTTTTTAATTACTTAGAATGGGAGGTCACGACGGAGAAGTGGGTTATTTCCATTGATGGATGTTTTGAGTTGTTTACATACACACACAGCGTAGCGTCATGCTGATCCAGTTCTCCAATGATTGCCCCTCACCTCACCTCACCTCACCACCCACAAACCCACATTCACTACCTACTAACCTACCTAAATCTAAAACTTACCTTGCTGTCTACTGTTTTCAAACAAACAAACAACCAAGCCAACCCCCATTCCAGGATCAATCGAATGAATGCATAGCATGCATGCAAGTGCGGGCAAGCGACCGGTTGTGCTGTGCAAGGTGCTAATGCTCCTCCCTTGCGCTACGCTACGCCAAGTACAGTCCACTAAGCTGCGCTGTCTCTCTTTCTTGCCGCCAGCCTGCAGTTTTGACTTGGGGCTTCGGCAGGGGTCGAAACGTGCTGGCGTAGAATCTTGTGCGAGCTGTCTTCTCGTTGGAGCATCACATCATGCTGCTATCTTTTAGCTCTCGACGCATACCCCCTCGTCTTTCGCTCCCATCCAAGCATTTCATCGTCGACTTGCTCTTTGCAGACGCACACGCTGGTCCTAATAAGTGGTGCCCAACTTCAGCTGCAGCCAACGGCGAGCTTGGGAATCCTGGGTTATTTGTGTCTCAGCAGAGGCTCGACTTTCTGATCATAACAAACAAACATGCCTTTGAGCGCGTTTCTACAAATGTTGATTCAAAGCTCGTCATCAGTCAATACTATGCTCTTCCCTCGAGAGAAATTAATTCCAGATTCAATTCTTACAAACAATACAAACTCATCGCCTCTAATTGTTCTGTGTGTGACATACAATCGGCCATTATTCACGTTTGCTTTTCTGCAACCGCTTTCATCGCACCCAAAAGGCTGGCATCTTCATGCGAGGTCCCGCCTAAGTCTCAGTCGATACAATACCAACGGCCGGCCGCCTGGGGCTGACCGCTTCTGAATCAGATCAAAGGAAATATACTTGAATACCAAATACGCCTAGCTACTGCTGGCTATCCACTGAAAGCCTGCGACAATTGACGGGGAAGATCCCTCCAAGCAAACAACCGGTCCTGGATCAAGCAACATCATACTGTGCGCCTACACATTCTTCTCCTACTTGCAATACAGTAAGGTACGAAGGGTCTCAGTCGGTTGTTCTCTTGTGCCATTCCATCACATGGTCTCGAGCACCTTAGGATAATCAATCCCCTTCTAGAGGCCTATCACAACTGTTCCTTTGGCCAGGGCCCTTGCTCGTTATCGCATAACGTGCCCTCGTCGCCCACTGACCGCTGCTTGAGCTATTCCTTGTCACGGACGCTGCCGGGGTTGATTTGGACAAGGGCTTTGCACTAGCACGTCGCTTGTTGGGGCTTACCACGCTGTTACGGTACTCACCATCGTCAAGGGATTTACTCAGTGGACCTTGGGAAGTTCGTGAGAGCCGTAGAGGTAAAGACACGATCACAGCGTACAACACAGCGTATCGGATAACATCGCATTACACCGTGGCCTGCTCAGGTGCGAGTTCCGCAGAATTATTCCCTGCTTCAACCCTGCAGAAGCAGAGTTGGAGAAGCACAACAACCTTGGAGCTGCGGCATCCAGCCAACAAGCGTCTGTACAGCTCGCCTGCCAGGTACTGTACCTACCTCGACTGCAGCGTTCGCGCCACCCGCTGTTCGCTGTTAGCCCACCTTCACGGCCTTGACCACTGGCCTTCTCATATTTCTCTACCCTGGCTGGGACTAGACACCAAAAAGAAGAGACGTACTGTACCTAGCGAGCCGCCCGTCCATTCCCAGCTTTCCCTGTTCTCCACTCACCTCCCGTTGAGTAGCTTGGCTTGCCCGTTCATACATAGCGCACACTCCCGCCCACCACACCCTCGTTTACTTGGTCGCTTTTCCCTTCTCCTCACTCTCACCTTTCCCCATTTCAGTCGCTCGTTTGCGCCCAAACCACCCTTCGTCTCTCGTGCTTCTTGTGCTTTGCGCCGTCTTTCGGTCGCGCAAGCTCAGCCTGTTCACTGCCTGTCCATTCGAGGATTCTCAACTGCGAAAGCGCGTCCAAACGAGACCGCTGCCCGTTGTTGTTGATTTGCGATTCGGAATCCACAAATCCCGCGGTGGTGACAACAACAAGACGGCCACTACCTCATAGATGATGACAACAATCCCGACGACGACTCCCGCCAATTATTCATTTTCCTTGGTCATTCACCTATATTCTACGTACTGAACTCAGTACGCGCTCGAATTGCTGTCAACTCGATTTGTGTTTTTCCTCAGTTCTCGCGATAGTATCGCCACGCGCACAAAACAAACAACAAAATCGCACACCGTCGCGCTTGCGCCCTCGACTCGACTTCGAACTCCGCAACGGTCTAACCTATCGATCGGATTCGCCGACAATTTCCACCGAAGGATATCATCTTAACACGGTTTGACTTACTGTGTCACGTCTCGACCAGATCTCAGACACCGCTGTCGCATTCCGAAACATCTGCGCCGACTCGCTTTGCGCTCGAATCACTCCGTTTATCCGCGTGTTTTCCCTCGAATATCAGTACCAGACCCTCAGATTTCGGGCGAAGTTGGAGCGCATTCGCGTTCCTAGTGACTCATCATGTCGCACTTCCAGTCTTTGGCGGCCCCTTGGTCGAGAAGTGCACGTCGTGAAGATATTCCTAGAACACCAGAGCCTACTCTGGATAGCGAAGCTCACCCACCCTCGCCACCTCGGCCTCGTTTTCGGATCAAGAGGAGAAATGCATCCAATCTCAATGCGCCCACTGAACAATTTCTTGCGTCAGTCGCCGCCGCAGATATTCCCATTCCCAGCATCGAGGAGCCTCGCGTGCTTGACGAAGAGATGGCAGAAACACTATTCCCTTCACATTTCAATGATTTCACGGAGATACCTTTCACGCCTCACGATGGCCCGGATCGCATGTTTTCGCCTCCCAAAACCCCTGCTCCTGATGCCTTGCCAGCTTTGTCCCCAAAGCAGTACCCAAACTGGTCTATCGACTCAACCCTTAGTAGTCTCGACTCTAGTCCTGACTATGAGTCTAGTCGACCCTCAACTGCTCATTCAACCCACACGAGCGCTTCCTTGTTAAGCTATTTTTCTATGAGCTCAGACGACTTGAGCCAATGCGTTAGCCCAGAGAATGAAAAGGCAGATCCGCTAGAAGATTCAACAACTGTTGACGACAACAGTAAAACCCTGAAACCAGCTAAGAAGGAAGTTCCAAAAGAAACAATACGAAGAGCGCCTTGGACAAAGCCTATGAACCAGCACTTATGGTCTACGTATATGATGTATCTACAAGATCCGAAAGTCACCCCTTTCCGTATCGGTAAGAGCGGTATTCCTCCTCATGGAGTCTGTTTGCGCGTTGCTCGCGAAGCAAGAAGGAGCTGGAAAGGGTCTAAGGCTCACGGTAACGTTGATCTTGGCAGTGGTAGCATCACCCCTACGCAAGGAGCTGCCGGTCCATATGTTCAATGGCCTCATACATGCGCAGCCACCCGGGCACAACTTCGTGAACTTTGCAAGATGAATGCCAGGTCTAAGACACGAGGCTCACAATACAAAGCGCCCAGCCCCTCTCTATTTAACAAATCTACGGTTCGCTATCGGAACCGTCGCACAGTACTGGGGCGCTCACCATCAGTGTTCTCCGGTCAAGATATGGCTATGTCGTTGGCGGTTAGCACATCGGATTCCATGCAATTGCAAGGCCCTTTGGCTCAATTAACCAAATCGGAACCTGAGCCTCGAACCGACGAACTTTCGCTGCCGCCGACAAACAACGAGGCTTTAGAGCCGCCAGAGTTGCCTCGCCCACAACTGGCTTCTCCTTTTGGAGCCCGAAGTTATGGGCCTAGCTCATCAAGCTCACTGCCGTCAAGCTTCGTTGTGGATTCAAAGTTGCAGAGACAAACTCACACTGGCGGCCCGCACCGTGGTCTAATGTCGCCGGTCCGACTTACACGAAGCCGATCAACCCACAAACGTCGACCCAACCATTTGGAGACCCGGAAGATTAAGCGACCCAGTCTCGGTTCCGACCTGTGGGTTGACCCAGCTTCGCTGGTCGACCTGTCAGCCACTGATGACCAATTCATAACGCCTCGGACTGAACCTGAGATCAACACTGACGTCGTTGTCCCACGTAAGAACCTTCAAAAGTTATTTGAAGCTTCACAATCCGCGCCTGCACAACCACAGACGTTAGCACCCCCATTCGGAGAAATGCCTCCTCGACTGGGTTCACCTTTTGCTCTTGGAAGCTCTAGCTTTTCTTTTCCGAATCGCATGTCGCACGGGACGGGGCCTGATCCCGATGCTATTCGCCGACCTTTCGCTACAGTTCAACAATCGAGTGAAAGCAATACTGGAGTTACCCGTGCATCGCTAGCAAGCCGACTGGCGTATATTGATGAAAGACTTAAGGATTTTCGCCGTCGAGATCAGCCACGCCGACGATCCGAGTCACCGCTCTAACCCCACACAACGTTTTCATTTTTTTTTCTTTGTACATTTGCTCAGACTTTATGTCGCTTGACGAGATTTACGAGTCCACGGACACCCACACACCTATTGGTCGAATCTTATGATGGGACCACGACCCATTGTTTACATGATGCATTTAGACGGCAGTCTATCTGATGATAGTCTTCATCGCCATGGCCACCTTCGATTTTACACTTTGCTTGACTTTTCTTTCTATAAGCCGGGAAACCCCCGCACTCGCTCGATCGTGTTTGCTCATACGCGTTTCGGCTCGACACTCATTCGACAACCAGCTTGTCAATTTTCTTTCGATACTTTCTCTCTATGAGAGAAAGCTTTTCAACAACTCATGATGATATGATGGAACGAACAGCACGCAGGCCAAACAGAGCCTTACGTTTGCCGTGTTATTATTTACTTTTGGAATTGAGTAAAACAGACGCTCCTCTCTCCAGGGACGCCTTGATGAGAGACATGATGTATTCAAGCTCCTGTGAGCTGGACCATGGTGGTGTATCAGCTTGGACGAATGGCATGATGGAACTTAATATCCATAGAACGAGCAATGATCTGCATGATGTAAGAAACAAAATTTTATAAACATGGTGTCCCGTTATGAGTGTGAAGTCAAGCATGCACGTAAAGTGAGATGAGATGAGATTTGTTAAAAGAGTCCATGGTCTTTGATTATATATCCTGACAGGTTTGCTCCTTGTAATGTACATTAAATACTAATTTACAGAGAATGTTTATCATGTTACGAGACTCGCTTGTTCATTAGCCCTCGCCAGGAGAGCTGGGTAAGTTTGTGATATATAGAAAGAAAATAATAGGAAAACCGGTATCGTCGACTGACGAAGGCCCATGTCGCGGACATGAGGCGTTTTTGTAAAAAGGGCCCTAAACCTCCAAATACCGAACGTCCTGGATGTGCTCAACAGAAAGGTGCCTGTGTTGAGATCTTCACCTTGTTTCCTTTTAATGGGGAGGGTCTTGAGCATCATTCCTGGAGTCACGCTCGGTATGTTTTAGACCGATGGGGTTGGTGATGATGATCAAGTCGATCACAGTTTCACCATGAACCCCTTACCGGATCGACCTTTCAATTACTGTCTGTGGCGAAGTTGACCTCCCTTCAAGTCTTGAGCGTGCTGGAGATCGACCTCACATGCTTGATTGCCTTGGAAATTTCGTCATCGTCGTCCTCTTCAATATCCGAGTCCGTGGGCCTGGAGAAGAGCGGCCTAGGGACAACGTCGCGGTATCTCCTGGTAGGAGCTGAGAGACCAGTAGTCTCTGGACTTCGCTCTTTCGATGATTGATGGGCACGCCGATGTCTGGTTGAGCCAGATTCGTGAGGGCATCGGCGCTCGCCGACGCTTGAGCGATGAGAGTGGAACGAACATTGACGGAAACCGAAGGCGCGCTCATCGTTACGAAGACGGTTGGCTGGAATGCGCAGCTGTGGGTTCTTGAAGCGGATATCGAGTCCTGAAAGTTCCATCTTCTCCATGTGAATATCGTAGTCGCTAGCAAATTCGGGGAGCTGTTCAAGTAGATCACTAAATCGAGCGGGCTCTGAGGTTGCTGATTCTTCTTGAGGGTCAAATGTCAGACGAGGTCCGCCTGTGAAAGAGAATGCAACCATGGCAACAGCCCAACGTCGAAGCCTAATAGCAGCAAGATCCTCGCACTCTGTGTAAAGGAATGTAATGAGTCCTGCAGGAACATCCCAGTCGCAGCGCAGATAGAGGTCCTGGATGGCGTCCATGGCAAGATCCTGAAGGCGATAGAGACCAAGGCGAGATGCGAAGAGATGCAGGCGGATCAGACACCAGTGAATATCTTGAGAAGCTTCTGAGCCAGCATCGTAGGCGTTTGAGATCATTTCCTCGAGATGTGGGCGAAAGCGGAGGCCGAGATGAACCCAATCAACAAAGAGACTGAACATGGAGGATGATTCGCGAGGAAGCCATAAGGAGATCGATTTCGAGCTTGACGGGTCGCCGAAGCGCTCAGCAAAGAATGGCGAGGTTGCGCATATCAGTCGCTTGTTGACCTTGAAGCGATGCTGCTTGGGACCGATGAGCAATGTCGCCATTGGCTCCGGTGGAGGCTGTGAATGCGCGGGCGACGGCATTGGCGAAGAGATTGTTGACTTCTGCGAAGAACCAGAAGTCAGACGGCTATGGCTGTCTATGAAACGGCCAAAGCTGGAGGGGCTGAAGAGAGGAGCCATGATCGTCGCAGACGTCTCTTGGAAGCGTTGATAATAGGGTATAAGAGTTTCAGTAGAGGACGAGACCCAAGAGGAAACAGAAAGAGAAAGAGGGTGTTGAGGGAGTAGAAACAAATATAAAACTAAACCAGACTATGCGCAGAAGGAAAGTGCTGGGCCGGCCAGTTGTGAGCAAAACAAACCAAGAGGAGAAGTTGAAACTGAAGAGCCTTCAGCTGGAGTGGCTCATGGGAGGTATATCAAGCATCTGGGGAGAAGAAAAAGAGATCCTCTGACAGTTCTCGCTTGAGCCCCTAGCAGAAAGGGCAAGCATGCTGTAAGTCGGCCAATGATAGCACCACCCAGGCACATCAGCAGCACCAAAGTTGGCTGTTAGCGGGTTTCAAGGCGATCATTTGGGGCATGCTCTAGCCTTGTAGGCTTCTAGCGTTCCAGGCCTCCTGGTGGCGACACCCCCAAAAGCGCAGCCTATTGCTCAAAGACCCTTGGCAGTTTCAAAAGGTCGGTTCCAAAACGGAGCCTCCCCTGATGCGGATAATCCATCCACTCAGAGTGAAGGCCCTTGCATCACCATCGCCGCTTGTCACACTTGCGCACCGACCGCATCTGCATCTGCGCAGCGCTTCCGGCTGTCATAGGTCGAAGCTTTTGGCCTCCGCACCCGCCTAGGCGCCTGGCTAGCCAGTTGAATGTCGACATAGGGATAAGTAGAGAGAGACCTCCTGAAGGATGCGAACTTGATCGACATTTGTTTGCGGTAACCTCGCGTGGCCATCTGGTAAGCTTATCTCGTTCCTGCGTCGAATCGCGTCGGGTAATCGGAAGTCTTGGCCTTGGTCGACATGGTTGAAACGGAGATTCTTTGAGAAGCGCGTCCCAAGAAAGGGTCAACAGCCGACATAGGAGGGAGAAGAGGATCCATGAGATGCGATGTCGTATGGTGACACAATGGCCATCACGAAGCGACAATGGCCGGATTTAGAACAAAGATAAAACTTAAAAAAAGAGAATGACATCAAAGCTTTTCAGAAAAAGAAAGGGTTCTTTGATTCTTTGACTGTTTCGAACAAGGCTTTTGTTACCATTCATGGTCTTCTGCATGTCTGTGTACGGTTCAGAAAGGCCGTGCTGGGAAACCTCCACTAAACATGCCCTTGTCGCCTCACTTTACACCAAACCAGAACGGGAGGAACCTCCCGTCCACGTTTGTTAGCTGGTTATGTGGGCGCTTGCGGAAGGCACGGTCTCGAAGCCTATCGCACTTGCCTTTTCTTCGTAACTGAAACACCCAATCGCATGTTACGACGGTAAACCAGTACATACTCTCGTGTCTCGTGACTGCAAGATAGAGAGAGGTACGATAGACGACTGATACTGAGCTAGTTTAGGCGTTCATGGGCCCATGCCCAAGATACTCTGTCGTGTATTCTGTCATTTCTCTGTCTGCCATGAAACAGTTATGGTCTTGACTAGAATGTTCGAGAGGTGGGAAAACTTTGTTTACTCAAACATCTTCTTTTCCGTGTCATGGCGGCACTGTCCGCATGTTTCGGCCATGGTCACGCGTTGATCATCTTGCAAAACTGTTGAATTATAGTTCACATGATACTCATCGAGTCCAAGCTACCTGGATGTTCGATGAGATATATGCACCTGGCCATCTGCCAACATACTTCAGCCGAATATGGCAAGCCAGGGATCAACCTCCAAAACCTAGTTTAACGATGGCACCTCTGCTTCAGACCGTTTCATTTTTCCCCATGTTCTCCCATTGGCTTTCCTGTCACTGACCTGGTTCCAGTCGCCCTGCTTTTTGTTCACCAATCCCCATCAACACCTTAATTTAACTCCTTTTCCCATTGTGTGCTCCAAAGTTAATGCCTCAATGCTTCAGTGTCAGGGGTATCAAATCAAGTAAGCCCAAACGCCGTGCTCATGTTTATTAGTTTGTGAGGTCTTCAAAGAGTAGCCGGAATGTCGCCATCATCATCATCATCGCTATCACTGTCTGTATCAGAGTCATTGTCGTCGATTGCCGTGGGATCCTCCTGAGTTCCTCTCAAAGATGTCCGAGCGTGGCTTGGAGACCAAGATGTCTTGGGCTGGCTGCTTGCAGCGGAGGGCTTCTGTGGTGTGTACCGTGGCTGGGGTGGATTCAGGTGCGCTGTAGGATCAGTAAGCTCTGCAGTTGCTTGTGATCCAGATAAACCACCACTCATCTCTGCCCTGGGAACTCGCTTCTGTGGAATCTCTTGAGTGCCAGTCATCCCACTTGAAGTTGGCATCGCAGCATCATCCGTTCGGGGCCTCTTCTTTGGACGAGATTCGTCGCCCGGGACGGGAGTTCCATTCGTCGGCGTTCCATTGCGGCTCGGACTATTCAATAGTCTAGCCTCATCGGCTTCGATCTCAACCCGAGTACGTCTCTCGCGCAGACGAATGCCGAACCTCTTACGGGTTGTGCTTTGTTTAGTGTTGTAAGAATTCTTCAAACTTGCCAACCGCTTTGATCTCTCCGGTTCATCAAGAAGCATGGCCTCCCTCATGAGGCCTCCGTATTTCTCTTCGGCATTTTGCATGATTTCGTTGAATTCTCTGAGCTGGTTGGGTGTCAGATGCGCGTACGGATCGCGACCGGGAGTGCTGGATGGCTGAGACGGAGTTGACGTGGCCCCAGCTGTATGATGTTGAGTTGATGGTGGTTGTGTTTTAACCGCAGGTGTGCCTGGTGGATAAGCAGGTCGGTTACGAAACTTTCTCCCGTGTATGCGAAGGTAATCGATCAAAGTCTTCATCTTCTCGCTGATGTCTCGAGTATGCTCTCCGCAAACATTAGACTTCTCATGGTACAGTAACCCGCCATTACTGCCGAATCTGCAGCCACAAAAGAGGCATATGTCTCTTCCAGCGACGTCGGTCTGCTGAACCTTGTTGCAAGCGTGCTTCTTATGATGCTAGTTCCTATTAGATAAAAAAATTTCGATGAACCTGTTCAAAAGAACTTACGTGGTCAAGGGCCGCCTTTGAGGCGCATGGCCAACCACAATTACACCACACCAGTTCCGGGGGTCCCAAGGGAACGTCTGCAATCGACCCCTTGCTAGGCACTGGTGGAGCAGTTTGATGGTATGTCGGCTGCTGTGGAGGCGGCTGTGATGGAACAGGTCGAGGCTGGTAATGTTGGACGCGCATTACTTGATCTGCGGGAGGCATTGTAGATGGCGTGGGTACTGAGTGCATAGACGGGATTACCTGCTCATCATGGTCTCGGACAATGTCTTGAACATCGTAACCCAAACGTTCAGCTCGTGCCAATGCGTTGACAAGCTGTCGTGCTGGTATGGTCTCAAGGCGCTTGGCAAGGGCCTTGTCAAGAAACTGCGGACTAGCACGAGCAAGAATCGCGTCTGCCAGTTCATCAACATCAGTCGTGCCAAGATGATCTATGACCTCGTGTTTTGCATTCTGGGCCAGACTGGCACCGAATTCCTTGACAGCCTTAGCAACGGTGTCAGGAGATGCTTGGTGCATGGTCGCATTCAACTGGCAGAGATTATTAGCAAACAACAAGACATGCAGGCGGCAAGTGAACTAACCAAAAAAGCAATGTGATATTGTGAGCCTAGAAGAGACTTTTCCCATTTATCTCGAACGACTTGTCGAACAGCTGGCGCGGGTGCTCTGTCTACCAAGGTAATCAAGTCCTGGTAAGTCTTCAAAGAATCAACAGTCTGTGGCTGTCGTTGCGCTGGTGGTGACATATGCCCCTGAGACTGGTGAGGTTGTTGTGCCTGCTGAGGAGTCTGAGTTTGTGCAGCATTTGCATTCTCCATCTGTGGCGGTTGAGAAGGCCCCTGGCTCAACTTGCCCGACTGTACAGGCGGTGACCGATGCTGTCCATGTGGAATAAAAGGGCTCGGCTGTGCTGGCGAGGCACTAGATGCTTGCTTCTGAGGCGCTGACGAAGCCGATAGTGATCTTGATTGAGGAGCGTAATTCGGCAATGGTACCGGAGTTTGCGACGGCGCATATGGATATGCAGCTTGCCCAGGACCTTTTGCGCCATTCACACCATTCTGCATAGGTGCGCCAGTCGGCGAAGATGCCGCTTGGGTCGTCATATTTCCCTCAACTAACTCCTCCGTGATAAGCCTTGTAAAGGTGTTGACTTTCACACGATATCTCAGGTCTTCGAAAAGATTGAAGTATAACCAGAGCCGATTAATATTAGTGGTATGAATGGACCAATGATTATCCGTTATTGCTGATGGAAAAAGCAAGTTCACTGATGATCAGGGTGTTAGGAATAAAAAAGGTAGATGAGCAAGCAGCAGTGAGTGAGTGCGCTTTCACGATTTCATGAAATATCGTCGCGCCTTCCGTGCTGGATACCTTCAATACGCGTTCAGGCAGCTGCTTGCGCGCTAGGGAGCTTAGAAGGTGAGTAGTGGCTCCGTTCTTTTAAATGCGCTAAGGGCGTGGGAGAAATTAGGCAGGGTTCACACTCTAGGAGAGCTGTTTGCTTTATAAAAAAATTGCTAGCGTATAATTAGCACTAGCGTGATTTGAAATTACTGCGATAAGAGTCACATGGTACTCAAAAGCCTTATAAGTCAGGCATAAATAGCTTAAAAATTAAGAAACCTAATAAGATAACTAATATTAATCAACTTTACTACCCTCTTCTACGAGAGTAGAATATCCATATTAACAATTAATGCAGCTATTAATATCTCTTATAGTTTAAACAGGCTGCCGTGTTAATTATATCAATTCATAATAGGACAGCTACCCACGATGATATGTGCAACCTGAAAGCATCCTATAAAACCCCTTTGACTCGGGCAGACGCAAGCTAATAATGGCAGCATTCTTTGTCATCTTAATAAGATCCTATGCTCAGCGCAGCCAATGACATTTTGGCAGATAGGAGCGTTCCCTGCACATACACAAACCAATCTCATTGCAATGTTATAATGCTTAAATTATCATAGATCTTTACTTAACTCATGCTCTGGTATCATAGTCATACTCCACCATTGGCCGTCAAAAACTCAAAAGACATATCAAGTGTCATAAAGCCCCAAACGCCTGGTTATCATAGTGAGCGTTGGCCGTGAGACCCAATTTCCACCTCGTGCCCATCTAAATACGCTGTCTTCTTCCTTCCCCCTTCCTCTTTTGTCTTACTAGTAAGGCTCGCCAATTGCTGCCAACAACGTCTTTCGGTAATCGCCTGAAGTCTCGCCGTAGATGCGTTTGCCCAGACTCTTCCCATAACGTTGTTGGTAGGCACCCTTTACGTTGTTCAGGGTGTTGCGGTCCCAGTGGTAACGAATTGTTCGGGATATGAGAAGGTGGTCCTTTGTTCCCATGCCGGCCATTGAGTCCTCGAGTAGCTTGGCTGCATGCATGTACTTGTCTGTGGCGTTGCGTAGCTGGAAGAGAAGAGCGTCCTCCATGTGGCCAGAAAATTCCTGTTACAAGTTAGTCAATATTCTTTGATACCGCGGGGAAGTACAACTTACGCTCTTGATGACCTTTTCGAGGTCCTTGTTGAACTTTTGCTTATATGTGTGTGTGATGGCGCGAATTTGGTTGTCGTTTCTCGTGCTCATAATACTGCACACAAGAATCTCATCTGTACCCATCTTGCCTTCAGTAGCCTTATAAATTTGCATGACATCGTCGTCAACTTGTCGAGGATCAACGGGTGCGGCGTCCTCGGCTCTTGTAGCACCCAGAACAATCATGAAGTGTCGCTCAGTCTTCATGCTCAGATCGCCCTTGACTACATCCTCAAGCTTGTCGTGGAAGGTGTGGTAATACGCGCTCTTGATGGCCTTAAGGTCCGCATTTGATCGTCCAAGGAGAACATCGTTGAGAACAACTTCCTTGGTTCCAGGTCCAGTCATGGCGTCGTGCAAAGCGTGAACGTCAGATAGGAGCGGGCCACGGGCTAGCGAGACCAAAGCCTTCTCAAACCATGAACTTGTCTCGCTCTGGATATCAGCGATTAGATTACGGCGGTGCTTGCGCTCGTATGCCTGTCGAATTGTATCAATCTGAAGAGGATCCTTGTTTGCCAGAATAGCGATCAATGCCTTCTCATCTGTACCAAAGCCCTTCATGGCTTTTCGTAGGCCGTCAGCGTCAGGTGTGCCATCCCATTGGATGATCTGAGGTGGTCCATAGCCGAGTGAGGGGGGAGTAGGCTGGACTGGTGGTGCGCCATACTGCTGAGGGGGAGGCGCACCGTACTGTCCTGGGGGAGGTCCTGGAGGCGCAGGAGAATGGTGACCATAAGGTTGCTGGTGAGGAGGAGGAGCTCCATAATGGCCCTGGGGAGGTCCAGGAGGAGCACCGTAGTGCTGTGGAGGAGGTGGCTGCTGCTGGTAACCACCGTAGGGTTGCTGAGGTGGAGGAGGTCCGCCAGGAGGAGGATAGTGACCTTGAGGTTGCCCATATCCGCCTTGCTGGGGAGGGTACTGTCCAGGAGGAGGTTGTTGATAACCCCCATAGGGCTGCTGAGGTGGGGGATGTTGACCATAACCTTGCGGCGGCGGCGGTTCTACAGAAGTTAGATTTATTGTCGCAAAGAGCATACGAGAGTACTTACGGCCGTAGGGAGCACCATAACCTTGGTAAGACATAGCGCTAGGAATTCTGTTATCTAGGTAACTCTGTAGGTATTCTGTAGGTAATGTGATGAATGTGATGCTAAGATTGTACTGCGGGGTGATGTCAGGAAAGGAATTGGCTTTATACGAGCGGAGTCGACGGAATAGAAAATGGGATGGAAGCTGGGCAATCCCAAAGTGGCACAAGGCGTCTCTTATTAATACCTAAAGTCCGATACAGGACAGGAACTGATTTTCTTGGGGGCTTAGAGAGAGAACGCGCAGCTGCTAAGGTCCCTACAGAACTCAGCCTTAGAGGCGCTACTTTTAATGATGGCGATCCAAGTGGGTTGAGGGGCGGAGCATCAGCAAACAGTCAAGTCTGGAGGATTGTATGGAACGTCATTTGCACCACACAAATTCTATAGACGAGTCTTCGTGCCCCAGTATTCGGTAGCCTTATGAGGGGCAGTTTTAATTAACTTTTGGCCAATGCTGCTGCCGAGACTCGCTCATCTGTCATGCAGCATACGAACATGCAAGGAATCACCAAGCTTTGGGATGACAGCAGAGCAGATGGGTTGCATAATAATCCGCACACGCAGAAAGCTTGATAAAAATGATAGCCTAAGCTCTGGGCTAAGCCGCCCTAAACTATCCTAAAGTCTTTTGTCATCCCTTATGCTTTAGTATAATGCCATAGCTAGTGTGCGGATTATTTTGCGATCTCCCTGCAGAAGTAGAAGCAAAAATACCTGACCCGCTTCTGCAACATGGAAACCTAGGCTATGGATAATGAATACGGAGATGTTTTTAGTTGACAATTCCCGGTAGAATGGCAACCAGTCGAGGCTGAGTGTTGACTTTTGCGCGGGGAATGAGAAGCTTGCCAAGCTCACCAGTCGTCATCACATCCATCACACGCTCAGAAGGAAACTGTCACTAATTGATCACGAGTTGTTCCGCGTTTGTTTAGCTCTACTGGAGTGGGAATTGCTATAAATATCTCGAAAAGTGACTTTGCTTCTTTTAACAGGAGTGAACATACTGGAATTTCATCGCTTTCTAGTTCTGTATTTCTACACTGCACATATAAGAGAATGGCTTGATGTGGTGAAAAAGCTTACTCATGTTTGATAACCTCATCTTTGGAGATTCGTTATGATCTCATAGGTGAGAATGATTCCCAAAAGTCTACTCATTAAGAACCTTGATTCTTGAAGGTTACCGGATTCGGACAGACCCACCAGCCACTCTGCGAGGCACGAAGCGCCACTTCACAGCCACAAACGCGCAAGACAATTTCATCATCTTTGCCTTTGGGAGAAACATCACGAAGGGAGGAATGGAAGGGGAAAGAAGAGAACGGACTAGACTGTAGAAGTCGTCCTTGCACTCTCTACTTATTGATTCACATTTTCGGTGAGCCCCGCACATGCTTTCACAATAGATGCATCCAAGATTAACGTCGGGACATCTCGCCAAATATTTGACCAATCAGAGCTCCTCTTTGGCTATAGCGGGTGGTTGGTGAACATCGCTCGCTAGAACCCGTCTGGTCCGTCAACGTTCGAGCCCCCCAGAAGCCCCAGAAGCCGCCGATTGTTCCTGGTTTGTTAGCGCGTCTCTCCAACCACCAACCACCAAAATTCATGTATTAGGCACTTGGCTAAGGGAGTACAGAGTTCACCAGCCATCTCATTTGTAACCTACCCAACGGAATAATATCCCTAATAAAACTACATGATCTCTTAACATCTGACCAGGTTGCCTTGACTTTCTTTCCTTCTCTCCTTCTCTCGTGAATCAATAATTGTTTTTGTCTCTCATTCTCATCAGCTAACCTACGTACGTTTGTGCTTGTGAATCATTCACTATCAATGGTCTCTTGTTAGCTGCCAGTGCCAGCATCTGCAAGCACATAAAATCAAACCACAACCGGGCATACAGTCGTTTTTACTCTTCATAGCACTTCACACTTAATCGCCCTCGAAATACAGAGACACAAACAAACAAAACATAATTGACGAAATATTCTCATCACGATGCGAGGGTACATTCCCTTTCTTCTGGCTCTTTCTGTCTCTTACACAACCGTCACTGCGCTTCCCAAGCCCAGAATTCAACCTCGCGATGACGCCGCTAAGCCGAAATACTCAGTCGTCCCACTGGAACCAGGCGACGATGATCCTCTCTCAGGCGGTTCTGGAAGCGAAGATGGAAATGGAAGCAGCGGCAGTGGGAATGGAGGTAGCAATGGAGAGGAGGATGGAGATGGCGTCGTGACAGTCATCCACACAGTGGTTCAGACACGGAAACCTGTCACTGAGGTCATCACACGAACAGAGAAACCCAGCATCGTTACAGTTCCCGGAAAGACTGTGACAAAGGCTGTTCCCACAACTGTCTCTGTTATCAACGTGGACGATGAGCCGGTTGTCACTCAGACCGTTATTATTTCTCATACCAGTGCTTCCAAGCCAAAGGCATCTGAGAGACCGAGTACCACACAGGAGACAGAAACCACCGACAATGAGGCAGAACCAACAGCTCAGGAGCCATCTGATTCTTTGAGCTCTGCTGCTGCTCCAGGCGCTACCTCCGAACCTGAGCCTCAGCCAAAGCCTCAACCCAATCCCCAACCTCAACCTGAGCCGGAACCATCCGCTGTCATTGAATCTTCCCAGAGCGCTGAAACATCGTCGGCTGCATACATCAGCTCCCCACCTGTTGTAATCGTCACTGTCACTCAAACATCTCCAGTACCCGAAAGCTCCCCCGCAGGCTCAGAACCCACCACACTCCTCACCATGACGACCCAGGAAGCAGAAGTCCCTGAGAACACTGCAACTCCTTCGTCTGAATCCCCAGTGGCGCCTAGTGCACCGCAAGAGACCTTTGTTCACGACCCTGCTAGTAACAAGGGCGAATCATGGTCTACTGCCAAGGTACCCCACGAACCCCCAGTCGCTCCCACGACCTTTCTCACATCTTGCACCACTTCCACCACTACTTCGGAACTTTACTATATCACCCCTGAGCTAGTTTCTTCATCAAAGACACACGACGATGGTGCATGGCATACTACCTACCCGTCCTGGAATGGCAATGATCTGGCAATGTGATCTTCACACAATTTGCAGAGAATGATTTGATCTTTGAGTTTATGGTTTCAGCATTCATCGGCGGAGGGAAGAAACAAAAAAAAAAAAAAAAGGCAGGCAAAGCAGCATGGCGAACAGGAAAGGCATTAAGCAAGGCATGGCATTATGAAGATCCCCTTGTATTAGAAATTGGGTACAGGACATATAGACCAAGCGAAGGAGGCGACGGACCAAGCGCTGGACGTATTGCCATATGTAATGAGTAATAATCAATCAATAAAAATGAATCTCCTTTACTTTCCGATGAACAAATCGTGAAACCTGTGTATCGTGCTTCCAAATTAGACGAATCCTAGCTAGACTCAGCAACCTGATATATCATCTGACAGCCGCCTAGATTATGCTGAATGCCAATTGAAATGATATATCATACGAAAGCTTCTAGAAGAAGTGGCGTAGACAAAGCGAGCTGGTTTGAGAAGAGAGCTTGATACAAGAACAGACAAAGATCCAGGTAACCATGAAGAAAGGAATTCATAGGTTTTGATAGATAATGTCTAGGGGGGGGTCCAAAGAGTGCAGCCAAGACTATGATTACAAGATAAATATCTGGCACTTCCATAGGAGAATGCCACACTAAGCTCAGCCATTCTTTTCATTCTCATAAACTGTAAGCCCGGTGCAAACAGTCGAGCTGGCTAAAGTCACAAGTTCGTCGCTTTGCTTCTAGCATTTACTTCACAGTTGTATCCTGTATTCCCGGCAAAACTATCCGATTCTCAATGTTTGACCAACTCTCTACAAACTCAAAACTGTTCGTATCTGCTCATATAATAATCTAATACGTGTTAACAACGCTCTAGAAACATTGCCAACAATACACTTCGCGTCTTCAAAGCACCCGTCATGGACTCGTCCGTCAATCCCTTCACCGGCGCTATCAACGACCCCAACAGCCACGCCAACTTTTTGGCTAACAAAGCTTCCAATCGCAACGAAGCTCTCATCATGGGTGGAGTCATGATTGGTGCTGTCGTTTTTGTCGCACTGGTTGGTGTAGGATGTATGTTTTATAAGCAACGGGCTCGAAAGATGAAGGCTCAGCAGGGGAAGGACGTTGATGATGGTGCGTCTGTTTAACTTGAGTGCGAGACGCCAAGTTATTGATTTGGTATCTCATGGTTAGCATGGATGGTACTTTGGTTTGGACTATGTAACGAGGAAAGGCGAGCATTTTAAGAGAGAAAACGATGGGATGGGGAAACTGAAAATTGGGACTTCCATTGTCTGAGCCGGACGACTATTTCATTCCATTTCATTCTTTGAGTAAGAGATTATTTTATAGCGGTTTAAAATCTACATTCCTTCATTTGCAATTTGTCTAGCCAAGTTTTGCTCGAAACAAACTAAGCTTGTTCATCTGGATATTGCAATTGATGTCCTTGTACAAAGTGTTCTCGAGCTTGTAATACAGGAGAACACAATACAATAACAAACAATTGTAATTGGTCAATTGCTTTTTGGATCTCAGACATGCATGCACTTCGAAGTCGGCAGACAATGTTCGCCTTGTTCTTGATTGGCTCATGAACTGCCACAAGCTCTCATCTCACTCAACTCGTATACAAACCGCAACACTGAATCACACATAACGCAGTAGAGCCCAAGCGCCTCTTTTCATCAAGTTCACTGAAATGCAAGCCTCATCACAGTAATCACGCAGTGTGAAAAGGGGCCTCGAGCCTTGTTCCTGCAGAGTCCCCCGTTCTCGCTTCGATTGTCTTGCTCCAATGAGACTGATACACGTCCAGGAAATGACCCACGCTGGGCAGCGACACTTCCGAGCCAAGTGAAGTGATACGATGTAAGGAATGAGGCGGTATGTAAAAAAGAAAAGGAAAAGAAACTTATAAGTATTGAAAGTTGAGAGGAATTGTGGCCAAAACTTTCTTCTCTACAATTCTCTCCAAGGCTCAAACAGCAATCAAATAGAGGCCCTCTTCTCCACAGTCGATCTCATCTCCGATTCCAATCCCGGAAGACCGCCATTCTTACAGTTGCAATTGCCGGTACTTCACCGGGCCAGTCAAAATGCGCCCCCAATCTCTTCACCAATTACCAACAACAATAGCGATAGCTATGCTGTTTTTGTCATGTTTAGTCATGGCATCACCAAACTTGGACAACAAATTAATCCAACGCGACGAAGAAGAAGGCTCAGGATGTAGCACAGAAGGTCAATGGCATTGCATGACCAACTCATTCCAGAGATGCGCTGGGGGTCACTGGTCGATGAAGATGGCCATGGCTGAGGGGACAAAATGTACACCGGCGGGTTATACGGATGACTTTAACTTTCGCATTGAGCGTGAGGGACAAGACGATGATGAGAATCGAAGTGATGAGAGCCGGAGTAATGATGGTACGAGCTTGGGAATAAGGGGAATGAATGGTGTTGGTACTCTAGTAGCTATGTCATTACTCTGTGTTGTTCTGGAACACATATAGGGCTCAGGTGGAAAGACAGATCGCCCATGTTCTAATGCCTGTTATGAATTACTGTTGATCTTGGCGACAAACGTGCAGTTTACTCATGTGACAATCGAAGATGATCATACAAAAGAACCGCTTACACGAAAGCCTATAAACTGACAATGACATACCACTAACGATCACAACTCCGATATGCCACTAGAAGAGAAGGTCGCATCGCTCGCTGAACCCTCCAAGTTCCCACCAATCCGAGTCCGCGATACAACCATATCCGGAAATCATGTCAACCCCGGAGACTCAAACTCCTAATACAACTCTACCCAAACTGGACTTTCCAACGAGACAACAAGACGGCACGTTCGGCACCCACTGAAAATCATATCCTAAACAATTTCAACGTCGATACAATGCTCTGTGGATCAACCGATGCCCGTTCGCAAAAGGGGAATCATGGTTTATCCTTGCCAAAAATAAAGCTCTGTCAGAAATGCTAGCGTTTGTTTCATTATTCCCAGATAACCCCATCGTGGTCCTGGTTTCTCCTCCAATCAGAGCCTTCGTTTCATATATCTGGGGTTACAAGGATCGATTCCAAAGCGCATTGTTAGCCAAAAGCTGGGCATGAAAGAGTGGGATAAGAAGGTAGTAAGATGGAAGGGACGGTCGTAAATACTACGCTATTAGTGTAGTCATGGGTATGCAATTTAGCAAATAATTTACGTCTTTCGCTCCTTTTGAACCATTCCCTTTCTTTTCCACAGCCATTCTTTCGTTCTTTATATTAACCAAGTCACTCTTTTATCTTTCTATTTTCGTTCTTTTTACCCTTGACCTTTCGATCTGGTTATCGCAGAAATGGTCAGCTTCAAATATCTCGGTGCTCTTGTCGGCGCTGCTCCGGCTCTGGCAGCCTTTGGTGTCACAACCAGCGGGAACAACCTCATCCTTGACTCTGGCAACTCCAATGGCTTCTCAGTCTCAGTCAGCAAGAGTGACTGCTCCATCAACTCGATCAAGTTTCGCGGGGGCGAGTACCAGTACAAGTCTCAGACTTCTCATATCGCGTCTGGTCTTGGATCGGCTAGTGTTCAGTCCACCGTCCTCAACAGTAAGTATGTGAGTAAGTGTCAGAGATAAAATACTGACTGTGAATAGACAAGTACATCAAGGTCACTTGTACCGCCAAGTCGGGCGACTTTGACCTCACCCACTACTACATTGTTCAGAATGGACAGAGCAATGTCTACATGGCCACCGACACAAGATCCGAGCCCAAGATCGGCGAGCTTCGGTACATTGCTCGTCTAGATCGCTCTCTGCTGCCCAACGAGGTTCCATTTGGTGAAGCCTCCAACACTTCTGGTGGCACAGCCATCGAGGGCTCTGACGTCTTTAACGTGAACGGCCAGACCCGCTCCAAATTCTACTCATCCCAGCGCTTCATCGACAACGATGTCTGGTGCTTCCAGAGCAGTGGCAAGGATGTTCACGCTTGCATGGTCACTGACGCCTCGCGCTCGTACGAGAAGAGCTCTGGAGGTCCTTTCTTCCGTGATATCAACAGCAACAACAACGGTGGCTTTAGCGCTCTCACCTTTTACATGAACTCTGGCCATGTTCAGACTGAGGCTTTCCGCCAGGGTTTCCACGGTCCTTATGCTTTGACTTTCTCTCGCTCTGGTGTTCCCAAGGCCAAGGATATTGACATGTCTTTCTTCAAGGATCTCTCTATCTCTGGTTACACTGCCGACTCGTCTCGCGGTCGGGTGAGCGGTACCGCCACTGGCGTTCAGTCTGGATTCCAGAGTGTTGTTCACTGGTTCAACAAGGACTTCCAGTACTGGGCTTACGCCTCATCCAACGGCGCTTTCACCTCTCCCTTGATGGCTCCCGGCACTTACACCCAAGTCCTCTACCAGGGTGAGCTCAAGGTCGCTTCCAAGAGTGTGAGCGTCTCTGCCGGCAAGACGGCTTCTTCTTCCATTGCCGCCAACTCAGACATCACCACTGGGAAGCACACCTCCATCTTCCGCATTGGCGATTGGGACGGTCAGCCCAAGGGCTTCCGAAACGCTGACAAGCAGCTGCGCATGCATCCCAGCGACAAGCGCATGGCCAGCTGGGGTCCCCTCACATACACAGTCGGTTCAAGCTCAGTCGGAGACTTCCCCATGGCCATCTTCAAGGCCGTCAACAACCCCGTTACTATCAAATTCAACCTTCCTTCTGCCATCTCTGGTCAGGCTACTCTTCGCATTGGTACCACTCTTTCCTTTGCGAGCGGTCGTCCTCAAGTCACCATCGGCAGCTTCAAGAAGGCATTTAATGCGCCTACCAAGATCGATTCGCGAGGTGCTACCCGTGGTGCTTACCGCGGTAATGGCGAGGTGTATGAGGCTGTCATCCCAGCTGGTACGCTGAAGCAAGGATCCAACACTATCACCATTGAGGTCATCTCCGGTAACTCTGGTGATGCATTCCTCAGCCCCAACTTCATCTTTGATGCGGTTGAGCTCTTTCACTAGAACGTCTTGTCGTTGAGAAACCGCAATCACACTCCAATTATCTTGATTGTCTATAGCTTTTGATGTACATATTATTAAATAAGAGATTGCACATACAGAGTCACATTGGTGGACATCAAGCCTGCTTGTCAAACCTATCTCGATTAATTCCACATGCCACTGAAGTCATCTGCAAGAGGACTTATGTCTTACGATCAATTAGCAAACCATAAGGACTCTAAGCTTATTAATTAAGCCTATTTCCATTTACTAATTAGTAAAAACGCCGGACTTAGACGCGGAGTTTGGGGCATGTTCGTGCTTCATTCCAGTGGCTTATATCAGCCGACTTGTTAGCGGTCGACTTGATTTATGGTGGCCACAACCCCCAAAAGGTTCAGCACCACTAACAAAAGTGGAGATGTTACATTCTTCTGACACCAAGACAACATCCGTCGTAGAATGGTATAAGTATGAACGGTTAGAGAAAGGAGTCCCCAAAGGCTTCTCGTTCTATTATTTTCTTCCAAATCTCGTCATTCATAAATATGTCTTCTTCTCAAGGTACTGTGCTAGTTACCGGTACCAACGGAGGACTTGGCTCAGCCATTGTCACTAAGATACTCCAGAAGCCCGAGTTGGCTAGCAACTATACTGGATTGTATACTGTCAGAAAGGCAGCAACAGCAACTCGACTTCAGAAGATCTTAAGTGCAGCCCCAACATCTCACAAACATGATGTCGTCGATATGGATCTCAGTTCATTAGCAAGTGTCAGAGCAACGGCAACTGAGATCAACCGTCAAGTAGCAGCTGGAGAGTTGCCTCCGATCAAAGTCCTCATCCTCAACGCCGGGTACGAGGACCTCGAAGAGATTGTAAGTAAAGTGTCTGGCTAAAAGTTGGAGATGCTTATTGTTCTAGACCATGACGAAAGATGGCTATGAGACTAGTTGGCAAGTGAACTTTCTGGCCAACCAACTACTGGTTCTACTCCTACTTCAGAGTATGGAAAAAGAGAAGAGCAGGATACTCCTTATTGGGAGCTTTTCCCACGAGTATGTCGACCCAAGCAACACGAGTTTTCATTAGCTAACATGGACCGCAGCATTGATGATCCACGTAACAACCTCGGTGGCTCGCCCGGTTACGAAGGGTACGATAGCCTCTTCCCAGGTCCAGATGAGCTGGCCAAGGGCAAATGGAGTAGACCGGAAACCGGTGGAGGATGGCTCACCGGCTTTCGACGCTATGGAGCAAGTAAGTTGTGTGCCGTAATGCTCATGTAAGTCTCTTAAACGCTTGTCACGTCAACTCTAAGCTCACAATGCTAGGCATGAACTGGCGAACCGTCTAGCCCAAGACCCGCAACTATCCAACATCACAGTAACCGGCCTAGATCCGGGTGTCATGGGCTCTGACCTTTTGCGGCGAAGTGGTTCTGCCGTGTTCCATGCTATGAGATATGTCATTCCGGTTGTTTCTCCTCTTCTCACCTGGTTCAGTCCTAACGGACCCTATCGCCCTACGTATAAGAGTGCTACGGATGCAATCCGACTCGCTTTTGATATGGAGGCTCCAAAGGGCAGACTACTCTATTTGAACGGTACGGACGAACTTGAGACTGGTAAGGAAGCAAGAGATGCGGTCAAGAGGAAGGCCTTGTGGACCTATGGACTGGAAGCGGCGCATGTTAAGCGAGGAGACACGATCCTACAGGACTGGCAGTGATCGGGGAAGTCAGACAAACTAGGCGATAATCACCTTGGTAGGCAGATGTAAACTGCAGTGTTGCTAGACGTCGATCATCAATATGATACCTATTCCTATATGACAGAGGTTAAGCCAAGAACCGAGACACTTGACAAGTGACAAGGACCTATCCGTAATTAGTTCCTACCGACGGCATATTGCTTTTTCTTCAGATTATAAGACCGGAAAATCCTTGAACATGGAAATAATCCCCGGCATATAATACTCGATTGAGACAACGATGTAACTAACGCATTGACGGACTAAAAAGAAGACAAAGTTTATTGTTATTACGATCTGTTGACCCGATACAGGGACGCGGTGCCGATAACTCAAAGTCTCCTGATTAGTTTTCTATTTGGGACAATAGAATAACTTACGCGGGAAGCGGTAACAACGGTAGGATATGGGTCTAAAACGGGACATGTCGACAGGGGATCCAATGCTATGGAAGGGCCAGGACCAGGGTTGTTGATAGGACTTTGGGTAAGGTATGGTGGAAGGAAAAGAAAAGAATTGGTACTAGGTAAGGTAGATAAGGATCGATAAACCTCAGGTGTCGTGGGGGGTTGAAGAAGGTCAGGACAAAGAGTGAGTTTTGGAAGGTCAAATACTCATTAGAGACAAAGTTTTGGCGTGTTTTGACATCATGATGCGTCAATGTTTAGCTGAGCCGGACGAACTCACGGGCTGCTCGAATGGGCATAAGCATGGGCAGGAAAGAAGCGACTGGGTGAGTGGGTTGTTGTTTCTTTTTTCGCACTCAAGAGACCCACTTGGCGCTGAACGTTGAACTGCACGGAAGCTGGGAAGGTACGCCCCAGTTTCACACAAAAGAGTCAGTCAGTTCCCGTGGAAGGTCCCCTGAAATATCTGAAACAGGCTGAAGCCCATTAGTGTGAGCGACAGGCACAGTCTCCCAAGTAGGAAAGATCTCATTCATGGTCCAGTCGATCTTGCCAAGATAGAAGTCTCTGAGAGGTTTTTGTTACAAGGTGATGCCGTGGCTTGTGAAAAGCTTGTGATAGAGTGAAGATCACTCCTGATTCTAGTACGTTTACAGTGATTGTTTCGTCTGATCTTTTGCTCTGTTCCCTGTTCAATCACTGCAAATCTGCGGGAATTGCTTTACCGATTGAATCAATCATCAATTATCACGAAACATCATGAAGCAAACATTCAGGTGTCACCTAGTTCATCGAGAATAGTTCAGTAGTTGGTCTATGTCACCGCCTTCTCTAACTTACTCTATGTCTTAGTGCAAACAAACTGGCGCTTCAGCGACTAATTGAGCTCCTAAACTAGTACCTCAGCGACTAATTGATCTCCTGAAGTGCCGTCTTGTAAGCCAGTCATACT
Organism: Fusarium nelsonii; assembly: GCA_014898925.1. NCBI lineage: Eukaryota > Fungi > Ascomycota > Sordariomycetes > Hypocreales > Nectriaceae > Fusarium > Fusarium nelsonii. Next base: position 50,388 of record JAAVUC010000393.1, read on the forward strand.
ACATGGCCATACTCTGGTTGCCACAGCTTGGCGCTTGAGCACTCTGGCGCCTGTACATCCAACAATCTTGCTTTGCGCTACAAACCAGACCAGACCACATCGTATCAAACCAAAGGGAAACGCCGAATCAAATAAAATAAGAAGTTTGGTCAGTTTCTCTTATAGCACCTGTCACAAGACCAGCCCAATGATCCTCGGTCGGTTGGCTCTCGAGAACCACAAATTTGCGGTAGATACCCCATCGCTGCGAGGCCGTTGTATTGCCGTATCCCTGTCTCATTTAATTCAGAGGCGCCAACAAGCCAAATTGGTTGGCGCTGGATTGAATGCAAGCACCGGGCCTGAAATTAATACACCACTCGAGTCCAGTGGACTCTAGCTGGAGACCTGGTCAATCGTCAGCCAACAGCAACCGTTGCGAAGGTTCTCATTAAATGACCCCCAGGACGGCCTCTTCCTTGTCGACAAGGAATCATATCCCCGTTGGCCTTTTTCCCTCTCATTCATCTAGTCGAGCTTGGTTCTCTTCTTTCTCTTTCTTGTTTTCTCTCTCTTCAGTCCACATTCTTTTGTTCGTTTGTTTGCTTGTTTATTCATTCATTCCTTGCTCGACCTTCAACTTTGGCTTGGAGCTGGACTCGTGCCTCCAGTAAACGATTTCTCAACTTATCACATTCTATTCACTTATACTCATCCCTTCCAATAAGATACACGGACCTTCGTTGCATTCATTCAGCTCCGGTTTCTAGAAGGCCTCCGCCACCTTCAGGCCCCCGCAGCCGTCAGCACTTATACTGCTCAGCATTCCCAACCCGAGCTGGAGCTGAGCTGAGGGCATACGGGTATTGAAGGACCAAGCCCAAAAATAACCATCTACACGCAACACAGTACAGTAGCGCCTAGCACGAGGCACTCTCTGGTTAACCAACCCAACGAACTTCTCGAAACCAGTCACTGCAAACAGTGGCTGACACTGCACGACAAAGATGCCTGCCATGTGGGACAGCTTCAAAACTGGCACTGGCCCCAGTCTTCACCAGCCGCCACCTCAAGAGCTCAAGAATCGACCATTCCTTCGACAGACCCAGGGTTCATCCAACGGACTACCACAAAGCCGATCTACTACAAGCGCCCACAGCAATCGAACTGCCACTTCAAACAAACCACGCGACGACATCTACGACGGCCAAGCCCATCTTCAAGACGATTTCGAAAACCGACTTAACGGACTGGGCATTCAAAACGGTCCTTTCAGGTACGAGATTCGCCGTGGCAAGACAGTTCGAACGCCAGATATCTCGGGTCCGCCACGTCTGTAAGTGCTAGCTTGCTTGCTTTTATTCTACTTCATTTCTTTGTTTTATCACACATAATACGACAACTGCCTTGAAACGTTTCGAACAAACAGTTCATCTATCGTCAGCCACGTCAGACGGATCCTTTGACTTTAGCCGAATGGGCACAGCCATGTTACCTGCATCCACATGCCTTGTACGCATATACCAATTGCAACAAAGCGACGAGGGCATTTAGTCTTCAACTAGTAGTTGAAGATCGGCAATTACTGGAGTCGTTCGTCACGCAATACGTAGACTCGAGATCGGCACTTCTGTATTGAAGTGCATGATACCAAGCCAATTTGGGGTTTCAGTCTCGCGAACCGCTCGAGCCGACTGCGCACGCAACCTCAAGTGACAAGCTGATATGCACCTCATTCTGCCGGCTCAAGGCATCTCACCAGCAATGCCTCATTTCTGGTTGAATAGTCGCTAACGTCGATTTTGCGTATCTTTTTCTTTTCTTGCGCTTTCCATTTCACTCAATGATGTCTTAAAAAAATGGCAATAACAACCCATATTCGCACCTAACTGACATATCATTTCTTTCCTTCACAGCTCCCCTGTCCTCGGATCTGACGATATCCGAGTGAAAGCTCCTCCTCGAAACCCACGACGACTTCAAGGCGACGACGACTCTCCCTGGCGTCCTGCCTCCTCCATCTACACCAACGAAGACGAAGAGGACCGAAGGAGCAGTCGTCACTCCCGTCACTTGCAATATCCAAAACCATCTCACTCCAAGGTACCTGCCAAAGACATGTACGGTCGTCCCATGGGCGTCGAGATCTCGCCCCCAAGCTCCCCAGAGTTTGATGCTAGGCACTATGGGTAAGTTCATCCTGTGGTTCTGCATTCTTCCTTGCAACTACTGCACATTCTTGGGCCTGCGGACTGTGGTGACATATCAAACTTGTTTTGGATCATCATCCAGGATCAGACACATTTCCTGTGTTCATTTCTGCTTGACTCCCGTCACTATCGCGAGCCGTGCTCTCCTGCAATATGAGAGGTTTTCGATTCAAAGTACAATCGCTAATCCGATGCCTTACTTGCAGACCAAACTCACAAGATGTCTCACCAATCGATGATTCTCCCAACCTATCTCAGTTGGACCTTTGTGGAGAACGCCGTCTGACACCTACTCAAACACAAACACAACTTCGCAGCCAGATACCGACTATGCGTCGTGATAAGCCCACGAGTCCTAGTCTTCCCTCACCACTTCGAACCACCAGATCCACCGATCAACTCGCGGATGCCACCACGCCATGGGAAAACATGCAGCCATCATCCTACATGCCTCCCCAACCATTCGGATGCACAACCACTGTTACTGGTCCGCAACACACCAGTTCAGGCAACCATTCTTCATCACTGGGACAGCGGATTCGAAAGTTTGCCAGAGCGAAGCCCGAGCCTCTCGAAACTAGACCACCGTGGAACGGGGCAAGTGGACGTGCGCCCATGGTTGACCCAGTTCGGGACGATCCCTCTGTTGCACCATTGAGCTTGCAGCGCAGGATCAGTAAGCGCGTTGGCCTTGGTGGTGCTCGCAATCCTGAAACACCTAGCGGTAATGCTGGAACAGGTCGAGGACTCCTCCCCTCACGGTCCGCACAGAGGCTCAACGAGACTTATAAAACACCTTCACCCGAACTTGTTTCGCACTCGTATCCTAGCCCTCCAAACACTGGCTCGCCGCCGCCGTCTCAGTCCAGCATGTCGCATGCACCGGCGCACATGCTCGCGCCAAATATGGTACCTGATCAGTCCAAGGCCATAAAAAGGAAACCATCGCCCCCGACGCACAACCCTCATTCTTCTTGGTCAAGTTCCGTCTACTCGGCAATGACCGAGAACACGATCCTTGGCGACAAATCACTCCTTAACCCGATTGAAACACCACCGAGACTATCCACGCCAGAAGACCCTTGGGTGCAGCCGCCATCTCGTTTTAGCGTTACAACTTGCAATACCGCTGCTACCAAGTCACCAGTTGTGCCCGACGAAGAAGAGCGACCAGATACACCAAAGCAAGCCTCCTCAGTGATGGATCGTAGGAGACCAGTCCCAGGCGGAGACAACTTTAGAAGGGCTTCGAACGTGCCTATCATTATCTCAATGAAGTCGGCTTCACCATCCAACGATCGCCCTGCGTCTATCGTTTCTACTGACAAGGCACTGCCACCCGCACCACCAGAGCTTGAATCGGCACATGACCGTGTAGCGAATCTCACTGCTCGACTTGATAGTCTGGCCCACAGACGCAACAACATCAACAAGAGCATCAAGCAGATGACGGAGTTGATGCCTACCGACAGGCTTATGTCGAGCACTGAAGTGATGCGCAAGCGTGAAATTGAGAAGAAGAAGGTTGAGGTGCTGAAGGAAGAGTTGGCGGAGATCCAAAGAGAGGAGCACGACTTGGGTCTGAAGCTCTACAGAGCTAACAAGCGTGCTGAGAGAGAGGCAGCCTTTGAGCCCTCTTCTCTTTGGGTCAGGCGTGTTACATCCTAAGGGATTTATGCTCGTCGAAGAATAAATAGGTTATGGGTTTGAGAGATGGAATCTCCGGTGGCAAGCAAGGCGTTGATGAGACATGCATAGCAGATGGAGTCAGGTTCTTTTGTTTCTATTAGTTCTTCTTTTTTTTCTTTCTAATAAGCACAAGGTCACTACTGGTTGTGGACTGGCTGTTATACGAAGAACATGTTCTTTGATGGTTTGGGAACCTATTACAACTCTGAAAAATAGATCGTTGTCGAATGACTGCATAAATTTCACTCATGTTCTCCCTTTTGTTCTTTTGGCTTGTTCGGACAACAGGGCATGTTTTGTACATATATTGTTCCTTCTGTACAATTGATAGGTAATAGTAGAATGAAACCCCCATCACCTGAAATCATTTATCCGGTATATCGTTTATCTTACATGTCGCAACGCTCTAGCATGCTGCCTACAATCTCAAAGAACTACTCCATTACCATAGTGACCTTCTAAGCACTGAACCTGGCGGTCTTGGTCCATTGCAACGTCCCTCCCAGCATTTCTGACAATAGTCGCCAGCCCCTCCATCCTCCAGAGCTGTAACGCAAGCACACTCCTCAATAAGATAGTGTCGGCAGAACAGATAGGCGCCAGTGCGCGGTGGTTGTGGAGGAACTTCATCCTTGTTCGACTCTGAAGTCAAAAGGCTGCGCACTCCACTGACGAGCTGCTCTGAGAAAGACCGTTTGCTAATATCAGACATGGTAATGTGTCGTGGGAGACTCCCGTTTTCGCGGTCTTGGTCTGGTGAAGACGGATCTGACTCTGGAAGGCGAGGAAATGAGACGAGATGGCTAGGACTGGCATCTACTGCTGGTGGACCGATGTAGTTCCCTGCTTCATCGTAGTGATCTGATGGGTAGGTCTGACGAAGGCTACGTCCGCCATGGGAAGCAGAGTATGTCCTGCGGTTCTGGTAGCTTATAGCATAACGCCCTGGTTGACTCAAGTTTCCAGTGTACGAGTTCCTTTGGTGTTGGTAAGGAGAGCTTCTGGGGAGGTCGTTCCCTGGCTGAAATCCTCTCCCTGCAGATCCATTGACGTGGTTATAAGATCCGCCTTGGCTGCGAGGGACGGGCCTGGGATGTGAAAAGCCATTTCGATGATCCGCCGTGGTGTAATACGTCCCATGAGGACTAGGTCCTTCGAGCTCATAGTCGCTGAAATCACAGGAACTTTCCTCCTTGAACTCGTCCGAGTCTGCTATGGAGATGTCGCCGGAGAGGACTGAGCCACGAGTGTATGTGATTCCAGTTGTAGAAGATGCATATTTACGAGTATCGACATCAGCATCACGTCCACTCTGGACATGTGTCGCACTCGCAGTGCGTCTATGAGTCATGCTCGCTTGTTGACTCTTTTCCATACCTATTTCTCTCTATCAGTTCTATGATCAGGGTTGGGGAAAACTTACCTTTTTGTCTCTCTTCTTCTTGGTAAGAGAGAGTTGATTGTTTTTGTTTCTCGGTCCTCTTTGTCGTGCAAATGTCTTTCGGTAGTTGTTGACCAAATACTAACGAATTGATCACGAGAAGCTATCTTGTCGTACAGGTTACGTTACCACTGATGTAGAATGTTTTGCTCATGACAAGAGAGCTTGTGTGTCTTTGACCAAAAAGAGAAGAGAGTCTGATCGGAGAAGTAGAATATTTTATATGTTGATGTCTGCCAGAACATGATATCTTCATGAGTGGGAGTCCTGGTGTTAGATTGGTCGGATAATAGCATTGTTTCGCTGAACATAGATTGATTACTGAATGAATATTCTTCTTGTGCTATGTGAGATTGAGGTGAGGTCTTTGATGGGACAGGGATAGAGACAGGAGCCACGAGAACAGGCGCTCGCTCAGTTCCGTTGTAAGAGAGGAGAACAATAAATAAAGAAGCGGACAAGTTCGGAAGGATATTTCCGGATGTAATAGAGATCGCGACAGTGGTTCGCTGGGCTTATTTGGGTTGTTCAGAAGGGAGTGTCAGTCACTGAAAGAGGCAAACATGAAGGTTGTGCTACAAGATATTTGTTTATTTCGTCCAGGATGCTGTCTTACAGGGACACAGTGATGAGCCAGGAGCCGTAAATCAGATAATGCCATGTCTCCTTCAACCTTGTCCCCTTTCTAACCGTGCATAAGTGTGACGAGGTATGTGTATGTGGTCACAGTCCTCCCCTTGACCGAAGAAGTGACGGGATTGCCTACCAATCTGGCGTGAAGCATGCTGAACATTTCAACGTCGGTCTTACTGACGGTTTCAGGGTCCGGATTCTGGCTGTGGACAAAGCGAAAGTTGAGCGAGATCTTGAACGGGTGGTTCGGCTGTCCGATAATGACGCGGGTGGTATCATGCCAGTCCGACTGGTCCAGCTCTCGATCCTTGACAACGTTTTCCTCTCCGCTGAAAATCAGCCTTTCCTTCTTGAGGGTTGCTATTTCGAATTTGAACTTTATACAGGTCGCGGTGCCGTAGGGGACTGTGAAACTCCAACTTTTCTCTTCGAAGGGACTCAGCCTTTTATAGCAACCTCGGTGGCGATCCCACTGATGTTGGTCGCCGCCGGGGCCAATATGGACATTAATGTTAGTACTCGCATCGTGGGCGCGGTTTCCTGGGTAAATTCCCGAGCCGATAACAGCGTGGTAGTGGTTCGTCGGTTGTGCAAAAGGAGAGTGGTGAGGGAAGAAGATATTTTGCAGCCCGTCCATATCAGTCCAGTTAGGAAACTTTGACATTTTAATCTTGGATCTGTCGACTGCATCGATACTGTTGAAGAGATAGATGGAGTACTCTGTCGTGGGGATATCCTTGATGAGTGTCTCGACTAAGATGCATTCTGTGCCAGAATAATATCCTATGCGATCCTCCAAGTCGTATTCGCGCATGGGTTCTTGAAAATCCTTTAGGGGACCACGTTCGTACGCGGCGAAGGACAAGAGGTTGCGGGCCTTTGCGGATGTAGCGTCTACTCTTGGGGATGCTATCTTACCCATCTCTCGAGCGCTTCATGGTGGTCAGTGACGATGTTGAATGAGGCTTGGTGTTGACAGCTTACGCTCGATCCCAGACCTTCTCTCGAGGATGGCCCTCCATAGTTACGATGTGGTATTGGTTAATGACCAAAGAACCATTGTGTTATGTATGGATTTGTGGTGTTATTTCCTTGCACATAAATTTGTTCGTAAACTTGAGAGGTTTGCACATAGCAGATTGGCAACAGTTGAGCACTGCAAGCCAACGTGGGGACGGTCACAGCAAGATTCGAGAACTCCATGCTGGGAATGTTTGTATAGGTAGTCACCGACCACCTGCGATTGCCATCGATGGCGGTATTCACTCCACCAGTTACTGAGGAAAGCAGTAGAGGTGAAGTCAAGTGCATTGGTTCTCGCGTGAGCGAGGCAGGTGCTACTAACCACACAGCGTACCTACCCTACGACGACAGCAACAAAATGTTATTAAGCGATAATGCTTCTTTTTTTCTTTCTTTTTCTTTTCTTTTTTTTTATAACTCAGACAACCAAGGCAGACAGATACTGGCTGCAGCTCTATACCTCGGTAACCACTAATCTATTAATTTCGTCCCGCGTTTGATAGGCAATAACTCCATCCTTGGCCGTCAGACGTAATCTCTTCTCCTCTCTCCTCCCCTCACACAAAAGAAGCATGCCCTGTTGTCTATGTCCATATGTAGATCCATAAACAGATCGGCGCTTCCGGGTTGACGGATCCCCAGCAGGGGAGTGGATTTGGTGGAGAGGAGATGCAGGGTATCATTGAGTTCTCAAAGCAGCAACTTCAGCGAAATGTGTGTTGGTCGCTTTACCATGTATGGATACACCACAAGGCTCTGTACTGTCCATGTGTTGGTTTCAAGAGGACATGATGTCCTGTAACGTTCTTCCAGTGCCTGTTTCAAGAATATTCTTCCGTTATAGCTACAGAACTATATGTCGAGTCAATTTCCATTTCAGGAAGACACATGCGTTACTGAAGACCTTCACTCACTTAGACTAAATGTCTTGTATGAATATGATACCTACCTACCTGTAGCTATCAAGATTGAATCATGACAGGAACCGAAAGCTTGGTTTCCGGAAACACGTCAAGTCTAATTTTGATCGATTTCCCAGATTCCGATCGATCTCGGTACGAAGTGCTCTATTGATCAGTTGCTTTGTGCTGTGTATTTGCTTTTTCTTAAGGCTATGTATGTTCCTGGATCCTGGACTCAGCTGTAACAGACAGCAGCATCATGTCTCACTTGGGCTGCAGCACAGCAAAGCGCAAGTCACGATTGGCTGGAACCCACGCAGTCTGATGGATACTGCAGTTCCTGCATACATTGTGCAAATGAGCGTCACGCTGTCACGCATGATAACATTGAGTGAGCGACAGATAAAAAGAAATATATTCAAACTTCATATTGATACCACAGTAACGCACCGCCGGCTTGATAATTGCCGGTGAATATAATATATTTTCATTCGTCCGATGACCTATGTTCTCAACTATCATGCTTATAGGACGTTCTCTCGGGCTCAATATACAGGCATGGCTGATATACCCAATGCTACTCTTCGAACAAAACAAAATAAATCCACGGGCATACCGATAGAACTGATTTTTACTGCCATACGCAATTCAGCTGTGATTCCAGCCCTGTCCATCCCAGTCCGCAAAATTTATAATTGGGTATTCTTCTATTAATCTATCGTGGACCGTATAAAGCCCCCCTGCGCAAAAGCAACGAGCATACAGAATTTCGTCCCAACAGACTAGGTATTGCGGACCCTCTCAGAAATACCCAAGGCTGAAGAATGCTCCATTACTTACTTATATATGTGATGTGTATCTCCAGATCCCTTCTCGTCATTGTAAACTCGGTGTCTTGTGATGTTACATGTCATTATAATACACAACATACACCACCACATTCCTTTTTAATCACATTCTCTTGACTGCCCACGATGGCTTTGGAGTTTGACCCAGCTGTCAGCAACGCGATGCAGATTTATGCTCCCAGTATTGTTTTCTTTCTTATTACACCTCTTTTCATAGCTTTTCGATTCTGGAGTCGCGTGACACGGAGGACGGGTTTGGGATGGGATGACATGACCATTATAATATCTTTTGTAAGTGCTTCATCTACTAGTGATTTGAAGAAGAGGTCATACTAACATGTCCGATATAATCATGTGCTGTAACAGTGCAAGCGATCATGATGGTCGCATGCAATTACGGTTTCGGTCAACACATTGATACATTAACCACAAGGAATAAGATAATAGCACTCAAGGTAAGTAGCCCAATCACACCTAGTTAGGGTCCATCATTATCTTCAAGCATACTAACTGGCTCCAGCTATACTATATCGCCCAGATCTTCTACAAGCTCACCATCAACCTAGCCAAGGTCTCAATGCTCCTACTCTACCTCCGCATCTTCGTCCACAGATGGTTCCGTAGATGTTGTTTTACCCTCATTGGCCTTGTCACCTGCTACATGATAGTATCAATCACTCTATCAATTTGCCAGTGTCATCCCATCAGCGGTGCCTGGGACAAGTCGACTGCACCAACTTGCATCGATCTTGAAAAGGCCTGGCTCGCAAATGCGGGCTTCTCTATTGCCACAGATGCCTTGATATTAATGCTTCCCATGCATCCTATCTGTACTAGCAAACTGTCTGTCCCTCAAAAGCGAGGGCTCATCATGCTTCTCACTGTTGGTGGCGGTTTGTAAGTGAAACTCGAATCCAGATATAACAGCAGGCGGACTAATATTTATTTAGTGTTATAGCAACGTCGATCGTGCGCATGACAACACTCTCATTCTCGGCTAAAACACCTAATACAACTTGTACGTTCCTCAGTCCGCATCTCAAGACCTTACCAATACTGACACTATTCAAAGTCGAGATAAGTTCTACCATGTGGACGATCATCGAGCAGAATCTGGCCATCATCTGCACATGTCTACCAATGTGTCGCCTTCCCATCGCCACACGCTTCCCACTTTGGGTTTCCGAATCAGAGATAACAACACCCGACGTTTCCCAACCTGTCGACCCAACTAGACGTCAAACTAGACGTTGGAGTCCTTACACAGGGCCCAGGAACGTACAAGGGATCACGCGAAGCATCGTGATCACCAATGACGAGATGAGTGATGAAGTCACACTGGACTCATCGGAGAGAACATTCACCATGTCGACACTGGCTAGTGACATCGGTGCGATAAGGAAGATTGTCGAGTATGAAGTTACGTTTGAGACGACCCCCGAGACGAACGTCTAGTTGCATTGCACATGGCAAAGTCTTACTGGCCAGGAGCCAATTTCTTTCGTACTGCCAGACGCAGGTAATTTCTTTTGTTTAGATTTTGTTTAATGGGTTTCCATGTTGGTTTACAAGCGAAGCGAAGCGTTTACAATGGATGATTAGAAGGCACTTAGACTTAAATTTTTCTTTTGTACAGATATGATATACATTTAGATAGCCAAGGATAATTGGGGACTAGCTCATGCCCTCCATAAACTCAACACGGTCAAGAATCATCTGACGGTAGCCCATGTACTCCTTGAGACCCTCCCACTCAGGTCCAGACTCCTCTCCGTGCCTCCAAGGCTCCTTGAATCCCCAGGCACATGCAATCTTATCCATTGCTGCTCGCTCCTCTTCCCTCAGCCATCGGTAGCGCAGCGGTGTACCAGGCGCCCAAGTCACACGCTTCATCTGATCTTTGTTACTCAACTTGGCAATCATACCCATCGATCCCACGACCAAAAAGTATCCCGAAATACCGGCAATACCAATACCTGTCGCTGTCGACACATCCATTGTGTTCTGCCAGTAGGCGGCATATGCAGAAGCGAGACCGAAGATGCCAAAGGGAAGGGTACTCAGAGCGAGGGCGGGTGTGGTGGCATTTTTGATTAGCTTCTGACGCTTGAAGGCGGGAAGACTGAACGAAGCCTCTACGATGCCCAGCGCAGCGTCCAAGTGCTTGGCTTCAATAGCAGTCTGCAATGCCATATCCGCAACGTCCTTCTCGATAGCCTTGACCGCAGCGTTGGGATTTGACGCCACGTACTGGACCACGCCGTTCTTTACGACAGGCTTCTTCTTAGTAGCATACATCTCGAATACGGCGGGAAGTGATTCAGGTCGACCGAGCGAGGATTGAATAGCGACATAAAGTTCGAGGAAAGCGGGTGTGATCTCGACATTGGGTTGCGAGATAATGGCGTACGCAGAGTATGAAATCTTCTTGACGCTTTCAGCGAGTCCCGCGTCCATGGTATTCGGTCTCTGGCCAGTTCGCTCTGCTCCCAATTCCATAAGCTTTGACGTTGACGCTCGCGATTGAATCTCAGCTCTGTGGATCTGTGGCTGAAGAGCCTGAGCAGCCTTGAGGCATGTTTCAAGAGCCGCAGTCGTCAATTGTTTCGCCGGAATACCATCTGTCGCCAGGAACTTCTTCTTTGTGCTTTCCACGATGTTTGCCAATTGCGTCGGGTCGGTCAGTTGTCTGGGGACTTTCTCGGCATCGGCAGGCTGGATGTTGAGATCAGGATATGCCGACGAGGTCGCAGCCCATCGTGCACTCGTTCTGCTGATCACTGATTTTCGGCCATGTCGGACAGTGGCTAGGAGGGCTCCGCTGACGAAGGCCTGGTTGGCAATTGTAGGTGCTGGGGTGAAAGCGCATCGACGGCAAACGTTGCCAATTTGTCGAGGGGTTATTCGAGACATTATGTGTATGCCGGGGCGGTAATGCCGACAGCCTTATTCTTATGACCCCAGTCGTCGATCTGTCCCTGGTTTACTGCGTCGTTTCCTCGAGTAAAATTTCGTCCCGCCTCGATCGTGATTGATGCTATTCAGAACCTAGCCGACTCTGAATTTCGCAACTCATGATACGCGAGCGGGAGGACCCACATGTCATTGAGTGACAGGTGTTGATAGGCTGGCTGTCCACTAAGAGTCGAGAAGACAAGTGAAGCAACTTGGTAATGCCATGATCCTTAACTACGTGTGTTTTCCATCGAATTAATTGAAGATTCAGGGGTACCCATGAGTAGAATTAGCCCTGGATAATATGATCATGCGTACATAGCACGGATCCTCAAAGAAACAAGTTCCATGTCGTGACTCTTTAAGCTGTATCTTCAAGGAACTTGGGCACTAGAACAAAGCGGGGCGCAGCCCAGCGTGTCCACTGTAATGGAAGTAGCGGTGCTGCCTTCCATCTTCTGTCCGCAGCGTAAGCGTTCCATTGGCCATGACGAAACATGATGTGGCTCTTGCCTTTGGGTATCCCATCCAGACTGATTCAGCTTCCCAGGGTTTAACTTCAACCTCTTTATATCTGATCCTTAGCTGAGTCTTACTTATCACTGCTGCCTCGTTCGGCTGCGCTGTGTTGTAGACTCGTATATATCACCCAGGGTCTGGACCCTTCACCGTTTTAGTCCGAAGACCCCGAACCGTCTAGCTCTCATTCATCCTACCAACGATATCTAAACTTATTCGCGACACCACACCCAAGGTTCTCACGGTCACAAACCGCCCTCGCGATGCCTCCTCCAC
>JAAVUC010000395.1:0-15046 GCA_014898925.1 Fusarium nelsonii
GAATACACGTAATGTCTGACACCTTTAACCTTAACGGTAGGCCCTATAATCTATCTTTAAAAGTTAAGCGAGGGATCTCTTACTTCTAAGCGGATTTATTCTATAAGAAGCCGTTATCTATAACATCCAATATTACTTTAGTAACTTTATCCTCTATATAAGATACCTAAGGCATTTTTAAAGGCTATTATTAGGGCCTACCGTTAGGAATATTAAAAGACGCATCGGGGAGGCTAGGTGGCAGAAGTGATGTTTTGATGAATTTTATATTACTTCCCTGCGATTATACCGCATATGTCACATAAAAAGCAATATAATAACATCAAATAGAACGTAAGTCACTATACTATAGACACTTTTCCGCATTAATAACTCGAATATTCGTTAAATACCGTATAAGCGAAAATAAGCATTTTGTGTCACAGCTCAAGACCAGACCTGCCTACCCGTACCTGAAGGTGGATGAGATCACGTGGCGATAGCGTTATCGCCGTAACTTTAGTTCACCGACCCGATAGATCCTGAACGTAGCTCCTTGAGCTACGTCTTGTTAATAGAGCCTGACCTACCCGCAGTGCCTACCCGTAGCAATAGACTGTATTCCGTTCTGAGCATCCCCGTCCACCCGTATACTGAATCTCGACCGTGACATTTTGTATGGGGAAACTTTTTTTTTGCTTGCCGGTAGGTGGGTGCTGCCGGTAGGTGGGTACTGCAATGGTATTATCATTTATTAAATTCACAACTTTATCATCGTTTTTAAATATCTACACGATCTACACAATCTCCACTTATTCATTCTATCTATTGAATATGCTTACTTATAATGGCCCACTTCTATGTTCATGAGAGTAGTGATGGTTAACGAGAATAACATAGCCATCTTACTCTACCCCCATCAACGCTGCAGTTAAACCCATTTCTAGGCTATCACTGACGGTTTCAGAGCTCGCAGTATCAAGATGACTTTCGAACCGGGCTCACCTGGCGATTCGTTAGTTTTCAATCTTCAAAAGCGCGCATCCCAAGAATGGCCAGTCCCTTCTTGCCTAATCCTTCCCGAACAAAGATGGCACAGATCATAGAACTCTCAGTCAGCTATATTGTTGATTGCAATCTCCCCTTTTACTACTTTCATAAGTACCTACCTACAGGAGCTGCCCCGTCAATTGGGCTCTGATCTTCATATCCAGCTACCCTGGGGTCGAACTACAGCGAAGAAAGACCTAGAGGACATGCTTATCTTCAAACAGGCTAGCTTTTATTTCGGTGTTTGTTCATTTCATTGGTCGGAACAGCTTTTACTAAAGCCGGCTGTCACGCTGCGAGACACTTACACTGTAAGAAATATCGTCCGCGATTGGGGGATATACTGTAAGCTTGGAACCTTAATCTGTTATAAGGAGCCGGGTTGTCGGGATGAATAAATCAGCTGAGGGCGCTTGCGTGTCGAGAAAATGAATACACGGTAGGGGAAGCATTGTCGATGTCTTGATTCACCCTTTTCCTTTTTCAACAACAAATGAGACCATGCCCGAAAACAATATCCCAACTGTTTTTGTCCATGAGATTGGTTTTATTTCAAGAGCAACACTTGAAACAGGCAGTGGTTACATTTCGCCCCAGAGACCAAGGCAAGTTCGTTCACCCGAGAATGCTGAGGATGAATAGACCGTCGTTCTGACAGTAAAATCGGGTAGTTACTATATCAAGATGATGCAACAGTTGGGTGCGCTGGGGTGTAAGTACATAAAAAGAGTCGATCGGCTATATATCCGCTATAGTTCATGGTAACTCTTTTGAATGAATAGAGACAGTAATCACTTTTCCAGATGAAGAACCAATTACCACTGTGGGTTCTGAGATAGCGAGACCCCTTACGTATACTGGTCGAAAGTTCACAGGCAACCATAACATCTTATGCTCGTCCCATGTAACCCAACAGCGACCTTCATCCAGACCACATCGTAACCGTGTAGGTTTTTTAACCTCAAAAGGTAATTTAGGTGGTACGCGCGACAAGTGACTGCTCTCTATCATAAAAATCCCAGTGTCAGTCTGCAAGTTAGAACTGTCTGAGGTAAACGACAACTGAAGTGTTATTCCAGTATCGAAAACCTGCAGGCATTGGCCGGTCTCTGCATCCCAAAGCCGAATGGTCTTATCACCTGAGGCCGAGGCAAGATGTTTTGCATCAGGTGAAAACACCACTGAGCGTACCCAGTCGCTATGGCCCTCGAGTATTTGCAGGCACTGGCCGGTCTTTACGTCCCAAAATCGGACAGTCTCATCCTCCGAGGCCGATGCAAGGCACTTTGCATCAGGTGACAAGGCCACCGAGGTTACCGGGCCGCTATGTCCTTCGAGTATTTGCATGCACTGGCCGGTATCTGCATCCCAAAATCGAATAGTCCTATCACGTGAGGCCGAAGCAAGACGCTTCGGTTCGGGCAAGAACACCACTGAGATTACCCAGTCGCTATGGCCCTCCAGTGTGTGCAGACACTGGCTGGTCTCTACATCCCAAAGCCGAATGGTCCCATTATCAACAGCCGATGCAAGACGCTTCGCATCAGGTGAAAACACTACTGAGATTACCCAGTCGCTATGGCCCTCGAGTGTCTGCATGCACTGGCCGGTCTCTACATCCCAAAGCCGAACGGTCCCATCGCCCGAGGCCGACACAATACGCTTCGCATCGGGCGAGAAGGCCACCGAAGTTACCGGTCCACTATGGCCCTCGAGTGTCTGCAAACATGAATCCCAATTCTGTTCCAAAACCCCATGGATAGATAGCCAAGCCCATTGCGTCCATAGGAATAACATTCGCATAGGGCTCTTAATTGGCAAAAAGGCGATAAGAGCATAGATCTGAAGCGGGTAAGAGCTAATAGTAGATAGATAGGTGAGGCTAAAGCGGATAGCATCATCAAGCATCCTTAATACTTCTTCGCTTGGCTGAAGCTTAGATGTACTGCAATTAGTATCTTCTACTGTTCAATTAAGACAGACATAATATACCTTTAAAAGAGAACGCAAGGCTCGTAGAATCTCAAGAGAGTCTGATGCTCGCCCTATCAGACTTAGGACTTCAATCCAGTGCAGCAGGTGGCTAGAGAGGAAAAGGTGAACTTCATCACTAGAGATGTGTATTTTTCCTTCCCTTAGGTGATTAACCCAAAAACGACAGGCATATTCAAGCTCTGGTGGAATACGGTCTACAAGTATTTGCCGATCTATATTGGATCGAGAAATTCCTGGTGTTCGTAAGTCGCATATGTCCCTTCGTAGGTTCTCCTTCATGACGCGGAGGCAGTTAACCACTGTGTCTTGATGCATCCGCTTCTCATCTATCCCAAGCGGTGTTTCGTCCCATGTTTCAGGGTCAACTAGGAAATCCCGGAAAGATAAATGGAGCAGGCGTATGGGATCCTTTGGCGAGGAGGGAATATGTAGGATGGAATGGAGCATATCCAGCCTAATATCAACAGTCGCTTGAGACATATTTAGCATTCGCGCCAGAGCTGAGCTTGATAGAGGACTTTCGAGGATGATAATAGTGCCGACAACCTTTCGAAACTGCCAGATAATCTCATCCCTCCTTCGTTTCGATTGAATATCAACAATTTGTCGATTCAGAATTGGCAAATACGTTGCATTGAGGCCGGAGGTTGCACTCTTGCCTTTATGTGCTAGTATCTCCTCCAGTAAGTCGTCAGGGGAGCCATGTCTGCGCTCGGAGATGAACCGGCAAGCCGTTGCGGCAGAGATAAAGAGTGGGTTCACGATATCCACTAAAGCCACGATGCTCGAATTGCCCGGCCAGTCCGGAGGTAGTCTCTGCGTTGCCTTCACAGTGAGGTTGTAATCATCCCGTATCGACCGGAGCTCATGTTCCAAGAATATAGAGATATCACGCTCAACGGTCTCTAATTTGATATCGTGGAGAATAAAATCTTGGCAGGTACTCTTCGCATTTTGAAAGCCCAGGCGGATCGGCAAATCCGGCCTGCTCGTCATAAAGACCTTCAACATGGAGGGTTGTAGATTTTGCATGCGTGCGAAGAGACTAATAATAGTTAAAATGTTTTTGTCGCCTTCGCATTCGTCTAGCGCATCCACAATGATGACGATTGGACTCGAAAGAGTGACCTTTGATAAGGGTTTAAAGAGCAGCTTCTGGAACTGCTCCTGTATGCCTGAGCTCGAAATCATCGAGTCCGTTTCGATTGTTCTCATAATGATTGGTGCTAACCTCGGCTCTTTACCCGCCAGCTGGCGGGCTATCGTCGTCATGAACTTGGTAGCATGCCCTCGATCAGCCTCTCCTCTCTTAAAGAAGAAGCTGGCACCGAGGCGATTCGTCCCAGACAGCGAACGAGCGATGGTCCGCGAGATGGTTGACTTTCCCGTTCCAGCCATCCCATTCAACCAAAAGAGTACTTTGGCGCTAGGATCATGAATCCATGTCGATATCTGGTCAAGGATCTCCACTCGTGTATTTTCCAGGCAAATTGGATTCGCCTCTTCGTCATGAGAATTAAACGGGGCACCCTCAGCGACAGGAAGCCGGTCAAGCATAACAATTTGATCAGTGTTCAAGGAAATGGCACTATCCGATAATTCTGTAAGCTCGAGAGGTAAGTGTGATGAGGATCATCGTGGCTTACATATGGTCATGCTGTAACGCCAGGGAAAGTGTCTGTGTGTAGTGTGTAATGTCCTGCACATTCCTCTCCACCTCTTGGCTGCTGAGAGGCCACCTTAGGGCAGGAAGTCCGATACGGGCGATGATATTGTACCGTGTTCCACCTGGCCGAAGCTTCCGCTCGAGCCGTTCAAGTTTCCTTTCTAAGGCTTGAAGTTTACATAGGCTCCCTTCCAGCGCAGCTTGCAACTTCTGGGAACTATTGAGTCTCTCGGAATTGGGACCGCTGAGTAGCCTGTTAATATCTTCTGTGATGGCACCGAGGTTGTTGACCTCTCGTCGGAGGATTCGTACGGCATTTTCAGCATTTTTAACGTCTTTGATGTATTGGGAGCATATCGAAGTGATCTTGGCCGACAAGTCCACGACGGCGACAACGCTAGCCGCGACACCGATCCCTTCCATGATAGAATGTCAGAGTAAGTTTGAGGCCTTTGCTTACGCTTGGAACCGTGAGGCTGTGAAAACAAGCCAGCTTTGGTGGGGTAGTAGACTGGCCTACAGTGGGAGATAGTCTAGCTCCGCTCGATAGAGGTTCTCGTGATTGGTGGAAAACAATAGGATGATGACCTAACTATAGCAGTATCAAGTGCACCTCGGTTAGCCATGTTGCCACGTGTCGTTCGTTAATGCGAGTCATCCACATGCGAACCACCGCTTCTAGAATTGCCTTCGTCTTGCAGCTAACATCGCTCGATGATAGCTTTATATGCTTATGACGCAAGTCAGTTCGAGTTTAACTATGGCACTCCGGTGCTATCTGTCTGGATTCAGAAGTTCTAGTACAAGACCGTCTGTGTAAAGCCTAATCCTCTCAGAGGAAAAAAGGATTGCAACCCCAACTTCAGTTACGTGACTGGAACTCTGGCTTGTAAGATGATGACTCAAACGCTACCTGGATTCGCTATGAGATTGAATGCAAATTACAGCTCAGGAAGAATGAGAAGTCTACGACACTTGCCGGGATCACAAAGAAGAACCTTAATACCACTAGAGGCGACAGCTTGATGGTCAGCCCAGTTCTCCATGGGGTGGCAGAATCCCATCCCGAAGCGACGGGCTATGCAGCCTCCCATAAAAATGTGTGCATCTGGGCATAGTAGTTATTACGGGCCTTGGTGTCCCTGGCGAGGGGCTTGCTTTTGATGTCAGCAGGTGACGTGGAAGTATCCTCTGGTTGAAGTATGACATCGCTCTAGAGGGGTAGTAGCACCTGCCGGCACTAAATTGGAGAATACAGCAGCAATTTGTCATGAAATTTGGTAGGGATATTCGGCCTATCGGGGCTCATACCATGCTATACGTGGCTGGATTTACTACGGTACCTGTACCTAAGATCTATGCCATCTACTAACGTCGAGAAAAGGAGGGCGTCGTTACGTATATTCTCATGCAGCATATTTAGCGGGGAAAAACCATACAGAGTATTTGGAGTAGGCTTGACTAGGCTTGGAAAACGCCCATAGCTACAACCCTTCGGGTATACTTTGAAAAGTTTTGGCAGTTAAACTACCCAAGCTATATTGACCACATCAACGGTGGGCTACTATCGGACGATATATTTTCAACGGCACAAGGCACGAACGATATTGTGACATCGATCAAAGGCGACGAGGAACATGTAGATGCAATGATCCGGATATACTCACTCGAAACTACCGATCGTATGACCCACAAGACTCACTACTTCTACCAGCGCATTCTACCGACTGTTCTTCAAGGCGACGGCACTCCCGTCTTCATTCGCAACGACTTTCAGAAGGAAAATATCAACGTGGAAGATAATGGAAGTCTAGTTATTATAGACTGGGAGTCTGCGCCCCGGTATCACACTTATTGGGAATACTCAACAACTGTTTTTGCTCACCGTGGTTGGTATGAGGATTGGGAAGAGTATATCCAGATAGCGTTAGATGAACATTCGAATCAGGTGCTTTGGTTATCGACTGCTAAAATGGAAGTGTGGTCTTAGGACGATTAAGGGGTACGCAAGGCTGTATATAAGCATATGATGTGTAGAAACTGTCTATTTCCTTGCACATCAAGCCTAGCTCTGAGATATTTTCTCCCTTTCTCCGTCAGAACTAGAATTAATCTGCAAGGCTAGGGCATTATAAACAGCTTATAACAGTCGCAATATGTTCAATATGCTCAATCTGTAATCATTCCAAACAGGCGCTGCCTTCACTCAGTCCACTCATTTCTACCACTCGGTCGATACTCAAAATAGTCCCAACTTGTCGTATATGAGAGGAGAGAGAACAGATCCACTCGTTTGACTTGAACACTGGGAGTTGGACCGTCCTTCAAGAACCAACTCCGTGTTCGCTGCATCTGCAAAGCGAAATCCGTCAAGTAGGCCTGGTTCTCCGGGCTGGCCTCCTCCATGTCCCGTGTCAGCGCATTGGCCGCTGAAACATCTCCAACGAGTAGTCCTGGGTCAGCGCCCTTATCGACCAAGGACAGACAAAGCTCCCGAAGCTTTACTCGGAACAACTCGGCCTTTACCGCATCTTTATAACGGCAGTTGATCGCATCGGCCTTGCCTCTGACATAAGCTCGGTTGATTTGGTCACAGATCTCGTACAAAAGGGTCTGCCCATTTTTGCCAGCAAAAGCGTTGATTTCCGCCCCAAGATCCTTTTGGCGGTCGATTGCTAGGCGATCGAGCGTTCCGTAAAACTCCGGCCATAATAAGTAACATCCAGTTGTAAATGACATATATAACAAAGTGTTCTTGACTTCTTGGCTGTCTACACCTGAATGAATCAAACTTCGAGTTTCGCCTTTAGGTTTAAGGCTATGTTCCATCCAGGCATAGCTGTTATTATATGTCTATGAGTTGTTAATATGGGAAGATCTACTCGTGGTATTTGTCATACCTCGTCTATTTTGTCCCATAGGTGTTTTACGAGATCCCACCACATCGGCACATTATCTGGATGATCTTGATGTGTTTGAGGCAGTGGAAAGCTCGTTACTCTTGAATCGAAACAGAAGGTTTCAATGATACTCTCCGCTCGCGAGACACCGCTACCCTGGTCTATCAAGTACTTGATAGTTTCGAAGAACTGTGGCTCGTGCAGTTTCTCAAGATGCCACTTCCCAAGTAACATCTCAACTATGGACAGAGGCTGGCAAAGCCACGCCCATTGTCGTGATGTTTGAGTCTTGGAAGGCTGTATCTGTGCATGGCGGAGCATAAAGTATTGGATGCCGGCAATGGGCTCAAGCTCACTTTTGACAGGAAAGCTCTCAATGCCTTCTAGATAAGCCATCAGTGGTGTGAATATGAAGTGGTACGCCATGTCCCAGTGTCGAGGCGTGGCAGGAGCACGCTGGTTAATGTTGGCTCCATAATGCAAGCAAAGGTCCACCATATCCGTAGAACCTGTCCGTGCCATGTGATATGCAGCCGCGAAAATTGGGACATGCTTTGGCCGAACATAGGGAATTGGTTTACCCTTCCCGTTTCCTTTGCCAGATGGGACATAACACTCAACAAATCCATGAATGTCAGCCCCTTTCTCTAAAAGGAGTTCCACCACAGCTTGAGAGCCTTGACCAATCGCCGTAGACAATGGACAACTAGCATACTTCGACCTGTCTCTCATAACGACATTGGGGTCTTGTCCCTCAATTAATGACTGTAGAAGCCCAAAAGGAGCTTCATGCTTAACAAAAGCTGCGAGGGAATGGTTGATACTTGAAGGATCGACCATATAGGAACCAAGTCTTGAATCCATAAGTTTCCTCAACAGGTCCCATCGCTTCTCCGTAAGGATATGCTTTGTGAGTGTTTGGCGTTCCTTCTTCGTGATTTCTTCGAGATTGGCGCCTAGTTCCAGTAGGGTATTCAATGCTGTTTCATGATATCGTACCGCAACTATTAACAGGGTCGAGGCTTTAAGATGCGATCCCTGGTGCCAATCTGTGGTGTATTCTGGTATAGATTCAGAGACCTTCTCTCCAGGCTTGATTGATATATAGCTCTGGTTGGCGCCGTTTGAGACTGCTGCACGAATCAATACTGAGTCACCCCTCTTGCAAGCCCATTTCATCACATGGTTCCGGGCAGCAGCATGGCCGAACAAGTAGTTCTTCATACGTTGGGACATTTGCTTGTTAGCCTTCCAGAGGTTAACAACATCGCTCGTAGTGATTCCTTCAACAGTGCTGTCGAGAAGCTCAGCGGGTAGTATATCGAAAGCCGCGCACATAATGATTATGGCTGATGGTTGTTTGGGGTGATTTTTAAGCGTTGAGAGAAACCGATATGTAGTAACAACGAGTTAGAAGTAATTTATGTATGGATGCCTAAATATCATTCTAGCGCATGACTCCTTCTCGCTTACTAATTATAGACCTAGCTTAGCTGATAAGCGTGCCGATCAAAGTTCTTAACCTCTAATTCTTAGATCTCAATAAAACCACCACAAACTATCGAATCAATTACAACTACTCACTATACTCTTCCCCGGATACCTCAGTTACTTTCTGATAAGATTTTGCATTATGCCCAGCCCTAACGCATACACCACAACGCCGACCATCCAGTCGCTCCGATCTTCCTTGACCACCACTTCTGGATGATTCGGCCACTACCTGCGTATCAACATCCACCTGATAAATCATTTGCGCTGCATCCTGTACTAATACCGGCCCTCCATTCTGCAGTTTAGGTTTCTTTGCTCTTTGACGCCGGGATAGTACATCATTTGCCCGTTAAAGATTTTGGACTTTTTCCTTTAATAAGGTATTCTCATGCAATATTGACGTTGTTCCTTTCGCAAGGGACTTTAAAGCTCCAAGAATTGGCTATGGAGAGTTATTCTGATGGCCTCTGATTCGGATTTTAAGGTATTCAGGCCGAGACTGGGTCTCGAGCACGGTCCATGAGGTCAATGGTTGAGTTACCTGCCTGGGAGGCGTTGTGGTCCGCAGCTGCACATCAAGTTTTGAGATCATATTTTCTGGGTCAAAAGGAGCAAGGCCAGCTAGCTCAAAACCTCCTTGTATATTATTTCCTCACGTAGTAGCTTGGTTAGCGGGGTAAAACGCAAAAGAACTCGGTCTTGGAAATGTAGGTTGGAGAGCATCTATTCGGGTACTCAATTTCTCGACTATATGCCTCTTCGAGCGGCCCAAAACAGCTGAAATCAGGGGCCTGGGGTAGACGAGACGAATGAGCAGGCACGTAAAGCGGGATACTCTTGTTGTCCCCGCAGTGTCTCTCAAAATCGACGGAGCGGTGGGTTCTGTGGCCATCAAGGATTCAAAGACGATAGGCAATAATTGATCGGTTAGTTGTAGACCGGTCAAAGTGTTTTAGCCATTCAAGGCCCAGCTGGTTACCTGTCCAGCCGTCTTTACTTGTTGCGATAATCCAATCGCCCGGGAGGTCGAATTCTCGGTACCAATTCTCAAGGTGATATTGGCCTGCACCAATGATAAACGGCGGGATCGATTGAACTTCCGTATCGATCGCCTCGATCACAGTAATCCATTCCCGGTTTCCAAGCTGTACTGGTTTTAGTCGTCCTTGCCTTTCTGTACCTGTAACGACAATTCCGGCCATAATAGCGCCCATCATAAAGCCAGTCTCATCAAAGTTCCAGATATCATCTGATCAGATACGGTACTTCGCGATTGTATTCTGTACGAGCCTAAACCAGCCACGAATAATAAATGGATCTTCGCATTTGGGTCTCTGGTAGTCATTACTCCCAATTAAACGCATCTTGAGCTCTGGTTGTCGCTTGACAAAGTTACGAGTCCAGCGCTTGCCGACAGGTGGCGCGTCACAGTCCGCGAGCAGAGAATTGGCCATTTCTCCCACAAAAGGCAGCCGCGAGGGAAATCTTTGCGCATCTAGGTCAAGAATGGATTGAACTAGCATATCTTCTTCTAGATTGGTCAGCCAACGTAAGTTCGGGATGGTATCACATCGTGATTGAATACTCTTCTGTCGACGATGTAAGGTCCAATAAGAGACCCGCTGTGTATTTTCTGCCTCTCTGAGACATAATCTTGGGTCATTTTGAAGGGCTTGAAGAAATCGATGCTTCAAGTGTGGGGCTCCACCATCAAGTCCTGCATCAAGTCAAGCACGGTGCATCAGCATCGATAATGTGCCTACAATCCAGCCATTGGTGCCAGAACCTCTCTTTGTGAGCGAGAGCAGTTGCCATCCACTCAGTAGGTCAAAAATCTAGTCCTACGGTACATTTATACACTTGGTAGTGTTTAATGTACTTGTCTGTAGTGCTTGCCAATACAGGGTCTTTGCAGGCGAAGCGGCTCCACACCTGCGCCATCCACGGCACCTCACACCGCGTAAAAGACGTGACATCATTTCAAGTATTGTCGAACTACCAGTGTTGGTCCGATCTCAAGACTGTCTGCTCGCTTTAAGCAGCCTTCCGTTAATAGCCAGCCTATACCAATTTCTTAACCCCCGCGACAGGACTGCCTAGACTGCCATCTATGCACTTATATTTTGTGCACAGAACGCGGCATTATGGAGCATTATCGCAAGACGCATCATTGGGCGAATAACCGACAGAGGAGTGGTCATCAAAACACGCTTTAGAGCGTCCTTGGAGGACGAATATCTCTTGCCAATATTCTTTCCACAACAGCAAGGCTTCTGGCTTGTTTGAAGTATGTTGGGATAGTTAATTAGTGATGTTAGGGCTATAGAAGAGTTGGACTCGCCAGTTTACTATGCATATTTGCACTCCGTAAGCATATATATGTAGCCAACCTGATTTGTCTTCTGTCAAAAATAACATTAATGCCAGGAACACGGATGGAGCAACCCTCGACGGAGTGGCGAGAGTTTGCAGATACGGGCCATGCAAGCATAGCATATACCAAGGTGCGCCGGCCTCCCAAGTCAACAGTTCCTGAGCAACGGACCAGCCAGCGGTTTGTTCGAAGTTAGTTACGGGGCGCCGGCCAGCCAGACGCCCGATGAAGCAGTCACGACGGAGCGGGCAGTGCATGCCATGGAGCAGAAGCAATACCAATTTGAGTTAGAGGATAAAGAGTGCATCAAAGCCGCTGAGGCAAAGACAGACGACAATTCTTAGAGTATATAGGACAATCTAGTTATTGAAAGGGCTAAATCCATAAGCTATATGATAGTTAGTAGACCCAGTTAGCAAGCAGGAGCACGTTTTGCAGTTAATTTAAAATAGTTCGGTGCGCGTCATATCGCAGGTACGGGCGATAGCTATACCTAGGTCTATCAACAGCCAAGTACTATTCGAGGTATAGTGGAGGGAGGTAGGTAACAAGCCGCGGCGGCCATATAACAACCGAGTCAAGGAGGATACGTAGGCGCGATATACGTCGAGTTGGACCAAGTTAATATGTTACATACACTGCACCGAGACCATGGACGACGACGAGAGACCCGGGTTTCGTTCAACGCAGCGGCAGGACGACAAGATAGACAAGCTAACAGATTTGGCAGAAGTGCATATCAAGGACCCCGGAACCAATTTATTAGATAAAGATCGTTTAGATAAGTTGGTACTATAGGCCGTTATGGCATTATTAGACCACAGGTGAATAGCAGGTGAGTACCGCAGCAACGTTATCAGTGGGTTGGCTGTGTTACAAATCCGTGGAGATGGCGGTTGGGTGGATGTATGGATTATATGTCTATGTATTCGGTCGTGGTTAAGGTGGCACGGGCGGTGGCTCTGTACCAGTCGTATCGGGAGAGGGAGGCCGAGGTGGCCCGGTCAGGCAGGGGAAGCAGTTGGACGAGGACGGCGAGGAGGAGGCGACCAGTATGTGCCGGATCGTGCGACAAGAAAAATGCAAGGATTCATGATGGTGACTTCCAGCAGCTGGAGACGCTTTTAATTGCTACGGGGTCATACGTAATACAAAACCACGAAATTCACTAAGCAGGAGACTTTTTTTTCTCATTGGTAAGATTCCCAGTTAACATTCTCTACTCTAAGGGTATTACACAGGCCATTGCATTAACGACATCTCATGCCTCTATTGAAGCTCCCTCATCCTTCCACTCCTCCCACGTCGATCACTTCCTCAACAGCCTCTGTCTCTTCTGCTGCTTGATTCGGTTATGAAATAGTGTTACCAGCCACTAGAGCCTCGGCTAATGTCATAAACTTCCTGTTGGGATTCGGTATCGCCTTTCTCTTCTTGCCTCCACTTAACCACCTGACTTCCTCCTCTAAACTGGCTACTCTTGAGCTTAGGGTGGCGATCTTTGACTCTTGCACTTTAAATCCTTTCGTTATCACAGAATACTGTCTTCTTATTGAAGGGCTCTTGTTCTTCCTAAGATCTCTGATGTGACGGCTGGTCTTTGGCATATTATCAGAGTCGACTTGTCTGTCTTTTGAGCCCTCCGATGCAGGCGTTGTTTCCTTCTTGTTTGGCTGAATCTCAGGATGCATAAGCGCTTTCCGTCGTGAGATCAGCCAGTTTCCAGTCACTCTCCAGCCCGAAAGGATGTTTTTCTTCGTCATACCCACTTCCCTGGCTTTGGCATAAGCCTTAATAAAGTTGACTTTGTCCACCGGGGCAGAATCAGTCAGGGTGGCCAACTTTTGGAGCTCTTTACGGTATGTAGCCTTAGATGCATTAACCACGCCGTTATCAAGTGGCTATAGGCCGTGGGAGCAATGAGCTGACAAGTAATAACAATATACGTTGTTCAAGAAACACGTAGCCATCCTAAATTTAGGGTGAGCGGCACTTTTGGTTCAGGAGGTTCAGGGCAGGCAGATACTTACAGACACATGGCTTCGATGACCATCTAGTATGATGAACCTCGCATCGGACTTATCTTCTGGTTGTATTTGGGGAAGATAGACCACTCTGAGCCAGTCAATTGGGATATGGTTGTCTGTCCAGCCGTTGTCGGACGTAATATAATACCAGTCGGCCACCTCCTTGAGCTCATCGATAAACCACTGTTGCTGAAGTTCTTTGCCTTTGAAGATAATCCCCGGTTTCAGAAGACGGCCAGTTGCCGTAACGGCCTCGATAAAGCTAGTCCAAGTGCGGGACTGGGAGTCTTTGAGGAAAGCCTTCTTCCTGGGATCGCTACTGCCGACGACCAAAGAATCCAAGCCTAGATTCGCAATAGATTAGCTGAATTCTTGATCAAATCGACAGATACTCGCCATATCCGGCCATTACACCGCCCTCGTCAACGTTAACTGTGTTCTCGGGTTTGATACAGCCATACTTTCTCTCCCGGATATTAAAGTACTAATTGACAGCGGTCGGGGTAAAACAATTGAACCTTGATACCTCCTGGCGTTTTCCTATTTTTGTCTTTATGGATGCATGTCATTTTATGAACCTGGCTAGCCAATGCACACCGACAAGCTTTTCCCTTCCTTGTTGTTGTAGGAGGGCATTGACGGTGGCGCGAACTTGACTGTGAGAGAGGGCATAACCCAAGGCCTCTTGCCGAAGTATCCATACGACTAATCTGGACTCTTCAGGTTTGGATAACAACTGGGCAGGCTGTGTGACCTCTGACCCTGACGGCAGGCCTCTTAATCAGTCCCCGAGAGTCGACCGAGGGATCTCACGTTTCTGGGCGGATTTGTTCTACGAGAGGCCGTTATCCTTGACATCTAACATTGCTTCTGCAACTTCATCTTCTCTATAAGACATGCGTGGCATTTTTAACGCAATTATCAGGGGCTGGCGTCGGGAACATTGGAAGGAGCGTCGGGGAGGCTGGGTGCAAAGGAGATGTTTTGACAAATTTTACATTAGTCCCGTGCGACCATGCTGCATACGTTATCAAAAGAACAATGTAATGATATCAGACTGAACGAAGTCCCCGATACAACAGAAATTATTCTATACTAATGGCTTCAATTCTGGTCAAATACTGTGTAAGTGAAATTGGGCATTTTGTATGGGAAACCTTTTTTTGCTTGCCGGTAGGTGGGTACTGCATGGTAGTCGACAACAAGCAAACATACATCCTCATCTTTAATCGCCTGCTTGTCCCTCTGCGCAACTGCCCATATCCGTTCGAATCGTCCTCAAGCAAATAACGCTCGGATAGACAACGAGTTACTTTTAGCATCCTCCAGCTTGGGGGTCGGAACTATACATATACGTTATTATCGAGATTAAATAATAGCTGAAGGTTATAGTATTTACCTGAAAAGAACACCTTCATGCTCTCTACCGCCACCATTAGGACAACCCGTGACCTCGAATTCTAGGAACTTCTTGCAATCATCCTTATTAACCCAGCGCGAGGTCTTGGTCGCATGAATCTTGTATTCAACCCTCCGGTTACCGTTAAGTCCCTTGCAGACG
>JAAVUC010000396.1:0-28364 GCA_014898925.1 Fusarium nelsonii
AAACTCAGACCGGCGGGTACCCCAGATACTTTTTAGGAAGTGGTTGAACCCCACTCTGTCTAGGTAGGAATGTATCCGCGACGTGGCCAATCACAAGTGATGAGTTATCAAGTGTAGCTAAACGAATAGATGTCACTTAAATTCGACGCCATAGCTCTGGTTTATCTTCAACTTGGTGCAGTAATTATTGAAATTTGTCTGAATCGTATAATTATATAAGATGACAAACGCTGTTGTCGTTGTAAAGAAACTCAGTACCAGAAGAAATACCTAGGTACTATTAAGAGGCGATTGAATGGTAATCGTCTAACAAACTGGGTCATCTCGCTTAACATTTGGACTTGAATCGAGTGGACTTGGCTCGGGCTGCTGATTGGCCAAAAATAACCCCAACCCTATTCCTGTATTCTCTTTGCAGTTTCCCTACAGAGGACGCGGTCAAAAGTTTTGTCTCGACCCCCTGTCAAGATCAGCTGTACTAGCAGGGGCAGCCTCTATCGGTACTTAAAAATACAAGAGATTTCTTATCGATAATAGAATAAGCGCTGTAGTGGGTAATTACAGTGGATTTTAGGGCGTAAGCTATAGTGCTTTTACGGCTGATAAGATAAGATTAAAGTACTGACGTATCAAGCTAGCTTTTGATTGGTTAAGTCCCTACCTACTGAACAGGGGTTGAGACAAAACTTTTAACCGTGGCCTCTGTAACTAATGTTTTTAGAGTTTATCGCTTGCAGGGATCAACCCCCCCAAATCAAAAATCTTAAAATTAATACAGCTAGATAGAGACGCCTTACAGAAACGAGAACAATGGGTAAAGTCTGGTAAATAGGTTACTGTACCATATTACAGGTAGGAAATAAAACTTTAAATTGCACGAGTCAAAGGGGGGCGTGCCTGCGTCGCAGTTCGTAAGGTAATATTGGCCTGCACCAATAATGAACGGCGCCATCAATTGATCTCCTGTACTAATCGCCTAGATTACAGCAATCTTTTCTCGGTTTCTAGGCTGCACTAACTTTTGTCACCCTTGCCTTCTTAAACCGGTGACGGCCATTCTGAACTGAATTATACCCATTATAAAGCCAGTCTCATCAAAGTTCCAAATATCATCTGATCGGATACTGTACTTCGCGATTATGTTCTGTACGAGCCTAAACCAGCCACGGATAATAGATGGATCCTCGCATTTGGCTTTCTCATAGTCATATTTCCGAAATCAACGCGTCTTGAGCTCTGGCTCTCGCTTGACGAAGTTATGAGCCTAGCGCTTGCCGACTGGTGACGCGAGGTCCGCGAGCAGAGAATTAGCTATTTCTTCCACAAAATGCAGTCGCGAGGGAAATCTTCGCAAATCTAAGCCAAGAACGAATTGGATTATTATTCGCTCTTCCAGATCCGATAGTTTCCGTGACTTTAGAATCCAATCGCCTGGTGATTGAGGACCATTCTTTCAACCACGGAGAGTACTATATCCAACCTTATATATCTCACAGCGCATCGGATGCCTAACTTTTGGTTATTTTGAAGGGCCTGAAGTACAAGAAGGATTCTAGCTCCATTCGAAGACTATGGCATGTCAGGTGGCTAAGAAGTATCTAATTGAATAGAAATACTGTAAGTTGAGGGAGTTTTGGTCGGCATGCTTATTAAACTGTCGCCACGATAGCCTTGCACATCCTTCTTTATCAGATAAGTGCCACGAGTGGATTTCATATCGCTTTAGCGAGTTCCATTTCTTGAATTAGTGTCTGTACGGTTGATTGTAAACTCCGCTGCTCTGATATTCATATCGGTAAAAGAAATCGTCATGTGGACGGACAAAGACTTTTTATTACATCATAAACTCCCAGTCGAGATAGTGTATAGGATATATTCTCAGGTACTTCGCGAGACGACAGTACCAGGTGATGTGATGAGTCTTATCACTACGTATAGTCAATACTTAAATCATCTAACAAACTTGGCCAGTACATACCATCGCATCAGGAAAATAACCCCTTCTATTGCCCGATCGACATTCTCAGCTGTACGACTGCAGTATGGCAGCTTCGTCCGTCCTAGTCCATACACAGGACCAGTTTGTGAACTGACCCCAGAACAATATCTACCCAGCGGCGCCCTAGCTCTTGTTAGCCTTTGTGCCGAGGCTAGGGATGTGTCATTGGCAGTGGCGCCTCTTGGTCGCAAACTTGCTTGTCATTCTCGTGGTCACACCTCCCCGCTCTTAGGTTGCATCGCCAAGCCAAACCTAGCTAAACGGGCTGTTTCCCCAGTCTTAATTCATCCTTGCGGCCCGGCCCGAGTTTGTCTGGGCAGGGTGGCTTGTCCAAGCAAACGTACCACAACTATTTGATTGTCAGATGAATATAAATGTATATATCTATTTCTTGAAGGTTCCAGTCCAACTAAACCTGTTACGGCTATGTTGAGTTGTAAAGAGGAACATTACCTAGCATGTGATAACAGGCGTCTTTAAGGAAGAACTAGGTTCTGTATAGTGATATAAGGCTATGGCCACAGGCCTCAATTGCAAATAACACTTCTTTAGGAAAGAACATCCGTCTTATCCGCAGATACGAGCAGTAGAAACTAATTCATAATCATAAAGCTCCTGCAGCAAATAGTAGACCCTCTTCATGCTCAGCCGGTGCCCTTTTAACAGGTCTTTAGTTTAGTGATCTGCACTGCACCACCAATAATTTACAACTAACAATCAGCAGTTAGAAGAACTAAGGATAATTATCAGTATAACTCAAAACTTATAAAACATATAGTTGTCGTCATACTTCTCAGAATTAACTAAAAATCGACATTAAAACGCAGATAACTTTCTCTTTTTACATCATTTTTCATTTCTCTTAATATGCAACCAACAACATAATACCATCACCCATACAGGGTTCTATTCATACTTCAACCAGCTTACACTCCAGCCAATTATAAAAATATCTCAGTGGATCTTGCGGCTTACATTGGGCAGCTTTGGGCATTATATACGAGTCTCTGAGCCATCTTGCGGCTTACATTTGGCGGTTTTGGGCATATTATACGAGCCTCTGGCCTATCTGGCGTCAGATCCCAGATGCAATACCCAATGGCATTTTCGTCGTGGTATATTTAAACTCCCTCCTGCCCTTATTCTTTCTCATTTCTAAACACCAGAGACCATCGAAAGCCACCATCCTTCTACCAAGCTTTCACCATGAAGTTCACCTCGACTATTCTCGCGCTCTTGACTGCCACGTCGGCTCTCGCCAGTGTCATCTCACCCAACGAAGCGAAAGGTTTGCAAGGCAGACAAATTGCCGATTGGGGCAAATGCAACGGAACCTCTTGCAAGGTCAATGGCAAGAACTATGGATGCACCAAGGGCTCGGTATGTGCCAGAGATATGCTCTATCCCAGAGAGAACTTGCTACTAATGCAAATAGTGCACTCGTCAAAGCGGCGCTGGCGATGGTGCCCAATGCGCCAAGTTGGGCGGATCTATCTGCTGTCCTGGCGGAGATCAACTTGGAAAGGGTTGCAGGTGGTAGAATACCATGGTGGAGAAATCACTATTGGCTCGGTCAACTCTCCAGTTCATGTCACTTATGTCCGCCTAGTTTGTTTGTAAAAGAGACAACGGTTGATGCTGAATCCTCAGATCTACGTTAGCGCGTTGTGAATATAACCCTCTCTTCCTTCAAACTCAAAATAAATACATATCTCTACAACTAGGACACTTAATAAATAAGGATAGATTGCAAAAGGTGCTCTTTTCGCAATAATGTTTCAAAATCTGGAATTGCTTCGCAATTCAATTCGTCATAACCAATGCGGTGGTAGATCCCAGGTTGGTGAGAAGGGTTGTATAAAACGAGACCACAGAGTTCGGGCTCATAATCATCTCCGGTATCGTCGTCACAGTAGGAAATTGGCAAACAAAAGATCGAACATTTTGCCTCTTAAAAAGCTATTGTCTATCGGAAGGCTCCTGAAGCCAAACCTAGTCCTACAATCCAAAATTAATTGTTATAACGTTATGTATAAAAGAAAACTCTTACAATAATTAAAAAAACAAGAGTATATACATACCAAGCCCATTATAATTCAATAAATAAAATAACTATTATTAAAAACTGGCAGCTTACTGTTACTATTAACTCGTCAGCAAAACAATATTAGTTAAGACC
Source organism: Fusarium nelsonii (assembly GCA_014898925.1). Taxonomy (NCBI): domain Eukaryota; kingdom Fungi; phylum Ascomycota; class Sordariomycetes; order Hypocreales; family Nectriaceae; genus Fusarium; species Fusarium nelsonii. Next base: position 4,179 of record JAAVUC010000396.1, read on the forward strand.
TTTGCAGTTACCGCTGGCGTCGGCAAGTGCGGCGACATCTTACAGCCAGCATAACTTCTCACCCGATGGCTGACAAATAAGTCTCACAATCACCAATCAAGTCCGGAAAACTCGGTGCGGGGTAAATAAAGATGATCTCGAAATAGGCAGCAGTGACATCTAAGTTGCGGGTGCCTTAGCTTAAATACTTCAGATGACAGACAACAGAACGTATCTTAAACATTTGCTATTGACCTTGTTCATAAGTCTCTTCGAACGTCAATTTTCCAATACAATAAACGACGACTCCAACATCCCTCTAAGCAACATTGTCAAATGCCATGGAAAGTCAATTGCCTCACTTCTCGTCGAGATTGGAGGAAACCAACTGCCCCAGGAGAAATGTTTGAATTTTATCAGAGAATTAGAGTGCCTCGCGTTTAATGAGAACTACAGTGGGAGACATAGACTGATACGCCACAACATTAATGCCTTCGAGAAAAAAGACTATGTCGCTCTGTCTTACACTTGGGATAACTCTGACCACGAAAACCCAGAGAATGGCAAATACGAGGTTCAAACTAGAGATCAACCCCCCCGACTCTTCTTATCGCCGGTTCGAGATTGCGTTTTTGACCGCGTGTTTTTGTTCATGCGAGTAAAGGGTCTTCGAAGTCTTTGGATCGACAGACATTGTGTCAAGCAAAGGACCTGCAAAACAAAGGGTTTATGTCCCCATAACAGATGCAAGGAGAAACAGCGCGCAATTGAGACTATGGATCTGGTCTACAGTCTGAGCGAACATCCTGTGTCCTTGCTCGGAAGGCCTATCGAATGGGAGCATGAACTGGATCTATTGTATAGAATCCTTACCGGAAAGCTTGCCAGGGAACTCAAAAAAACAAAACATGACGAGGTTCTGCAAGCATTAAGTTTATTAAGTAGGATAACGAAAGATCGTTGGTGGACCAGGGCATAGACATTTCAGGAAGACTATCGAGGACGACCAAAAATGACACTACTCATCCGACATCCTCCATTCTTAGAAGCAAAGAAACAGGACTATGGGATTTTCTCCAATATTCCTAATGAACTCTGCATCAAAGCCGTTTACTTCAGCAAAGCCATTACCAAATTTTGCCTTAAGGTCCAGGACGAATCAACACATCGGGACAACGTATCACATCATACGGAACATATCCTGAGAGTGGCAGGGAAATATACACTCTTATTAGAGGGAACAAAGCCCATGACTCCAAGAGTCATTAGTGACATCCAAAGACGAAGTCTGGGCGACACTTGGGATAAGTTGGCAATTATCGCTAATTGTTGCCAATACGACATCCGAGTGAATCATAAGGACATGAAAAAGCCAAAGAGCCTCAGCATATCGATACTAGCAATATGTATCCTTAATGGAGAGATTCTTTCCAATGAACCCCGAGAGAATTGTTCCTCCATGCTTAAAAAAACCCTGTCCCAGTTCTTGGAAGAGCAAGCATTCAAAGAGCTTTGTCCTCCCCAGAGCCAGCACGATCTCACTTTCAATAAAGGATGTCGATTTGTCGACATTGAATTCACACCAATTGGCATCAAGACAAAAGGTTATCTTTAGAAACTGGGTAGAATCATTAATGCCTCAAGATTTCGTCTTCCATTGCCCAAGGCAAAGAAAAAGTCTTGCTCTTTTGCCGAGGACAAACAACAGCACCTCGCCCAGCTGGCTGCTAAATTAAGGCGCTTACGTGAGCCAACTCTTGCTATACATATTGAAAGGTTTTTAAACCATGATCGCACCTGGCTGGATAAAAACATTAAGAATGAGACGTTTTCTGGGCGGTATATGCGTATTATGGTAAGAGAGTTGGTTGCGGAGATCAAGAAAGGTAAGCTTCTCAGATTAGCGCGAATTTAGAGCTCTCAAAGAAACACCAACCCATACTCTGCTATATTTATCTGGGACCCCGATATTGCTAAAAATACCGACGTCAAAAGTAAACCATACAGGTGCAACAATTACAGCAAGAGAGAAAGAAGACCAGAGTTTGCTTTCACCGCTTCGAGACCTCTGCAACGCGGTTTCCAAGAGCACAGTACCAACGATCTAGACCACCACGTGTCACTTGAAGTCAAGTGGTCATCGTTAGGGGATAAGTCTCCTGATGACCATCCTCAACTTTTCATCAAGCGCTGGCTGGTGGGATTATGCTTCTTCTATGATTTCCCAACGACATATGTAGTTTTCCCATGGCCCTCCTCTTTCCATACAGTCAATCATTAATTCATTCCATCGTGTATTTAGCTAGCACCGCCGGCTGCGGCCATATCAGAAACAAATTCAACGTTGCAGAGCAAGAATGTTTTCGCGAAAGGACAAGGAAGAAACATAATTCATTTAGTTGCCTAGCAAGCACCGTGAGCTCATCAGACACTACGCCAAATCCCGACAGACTGGAACTCTTTCACATCCAGTGCCAGCATCCAACATCAAGGCTCATCCTATTGGCGGCTGGCAACTAACAACCACTCTATTTTCCAAGAGCTACATACCCGATGTCATAGAACCCAGACAGGAATTAATTCGAAAGCCTACTCTTCTATTCTTAGTCGTCGTGTCTCCATAATTGTCGCGTACCCTGTCCACTTCTCAAGTGCTTATCTATCTCCTGCTTGTTCCGATGTCATCACTACTATGGTGAGTTTTTTGTCCTATTTCGATCGGCCGTCTGCTCACGTGTCACACATACGTATGAGCGCGTACTTATCATATGTTACTCCCTATATACAATCTCAATTGGAGGCTTATTTTATAGACAAAAGTATCATACATGTCAATAAGTATTTGATTCGGTAATATGAGGTTAAATAAAGAAGGCCAAGCTACTATAGGTTAGATTATTGTAATAGAGCAAATGCTGGCAGTTTTTATTTATTTGCAGGAAGTTCCTAGACTCTTGAGGTAGGTCTACAAGGAACTCTAGATAAGATAAGAATAACGTATCTGGTTTAGCTTGGCATACAGTGCTGTGATGTTTATACTTCTTAGCATTATTGATCGGACCATTGGTCGCTAATATTCTGATCACAACAGCATATTTATATTTTACATTTAAATCTTTATATTCTTACAAAAGGAAAATCGAACCTATTCTTAAGATAGATAGCGGTAATATTCCTCCTTTATTTAATCACAAAGAAAAGCTCAAAATGAGATATTACTAATACTAGCATTTTCAAAAATATCAAAGGCGCGCTATCCTTACCCTTGTCTGCTACTCGCGTAGTAGCTTCTCTACCCTTGCCCATCGGCCTCGATCCCACATGTCTAGGTGGTGTTCCTCCTGTCCCTTCTCAACTGCATACGCCAACGGTGTCTTTCCTTGCACATCAAGTAGTTCTGTGGACAATTGAAATTCATCACGAAGACAATACAGGGCTTCTTTCGTAAGCTTGCCACTGATGGCACCATAATGAAGTGCGGTTCGTCCCTTATCATCTCTAGCCTTCACATCTACCTTCTGATTCGCCAGTGTTCATAACAAGGTGGCTGAGGCCCTGCCAGATATAGCAGCGAGGTATGCTAAGTTTAGGCCCTATTTTGTTTTGAAACTTGGGTCTGCGCCATGTCCAACGAGAAGAAGCAATGCCTCTAAATCGTCATCAATTTGTAAAAAGTCGCTTCTGCTGAAGAATGTAGCCGTTGGTGACATGCCTGCTTGGTCGAGTTCATTGATGCCAGTCGACAGTTTAAGCATAAATTTGAGGCTATCAACTTAAGGCTGTTAAAAGCGCTTGCACTTGCATAGGTAATGAAATGCGTTCTTGCCGTGTTTGTCTTTCGAATTTGCGAATGCACCTCGATTCCCCTCAGACACGTGGTCCAAGATATTCCATATCGTTTCCTTATTTCCATGTTGAGCGGCATAGTGCAGAGCATTGGCTCCGCTCTCGTCACACTCGGTAGGGTCCGCTCCAGATGTCAAGAGAACAGTAAGAGTACCTATGTTCTCAATCTTGCAGGCGAGATGCAAGGGCGTTTCTCCCTTATTTGTGCGTGTTGATACTCTCGCGCCTTTCTCTATGAGCCTTCGAATCATAGGATTGGACACGATATGTAGCGGAGAAACGCCGTATATGTCCTGAGCATTGACGTCGATGCCCGGCTGCTCTAAAAGAAGATTTACAATGTCCGATCTGACTTCATCGACCCAAAGTCGGGTATCGTGACATTCTTCATCCTCCGTATAATCGAGTACGCACTCGATCCGGGCTTCTGGATCGCTCCAGAAATCTAGATTGGCCAAATCTCGTGGCCCATACAGGTCCATTCCCAGCGCAAGGTGCAGTGATGTCTTCCCGTAATCTGAAGCATAATTCGGATTAGCACCTTGTTCTAACAAGAACTTAGTCATCTTTCGGGAGCCCGTCAAGGTTGCGAGGTGTAAGCTTGTTAAGCCCCCCTCCAGAGAATCGTTTTGCGCCGAATTCTGCGCGCTATCCAGGGCACAGTAGGTTACTCGGCCGTTTTGGAGCAGCCTTCGGGTGATAATCCTTCGCATAACCGTTAGATCTACCGGTATTCCGGCATCAAGAAAGATTTGGGCCACCTCTTGATCACTGTTTCTGACGGTATAGTGGAAAGGGGTCATATTGTCGCTGTCTGGGTCTAGACTCGTTTGTCTTTGTAAGAGGAGCTGCACGCATCGCTTCCAGCCGTTGAGGACAGCATGATGTAGTGGGGTTTTCCATTGTGAATCCCTTATGTCAATGCACGCTCCTCGTTCCAGGAGCCATTCCGCGGTAGCTTCTGCTTGAGAACCTCCATTCTTCACTGCCGACAATAACCAATTCTTGGCTATATTGGACTCTGACGAGAAGAAGTGAGTGATGCAAGAGTGTTCCGGCGAGGCGAGACGAGCATGTAAGGCAGCGTACTCCATGCAGTAATTCAATAGCGGGTAAGGTTGCTCATTAGATTTTCCACCTCTTTTGTATGTGTCGAGATCGAAAAGGTCAACGTCGAAAGCCGGGAATAGGAGATAAGTAAGGCATGATGCTGTGACCATTGCGTTAGCATCCGGGCTCCAGGTTCCTTGCATCCCGTCCAGGTACTTTCGTGTTATGTCATGGATCAGCCTGACCGTCTGGCCAAGTTCCTCAACCTTCCCCAAGCTGGTACAGATGGGATTAGAGTTTGTAGCGATCTCAGTCCTTGCATGTGGGAACCAAGGACCTTGCAATCGCTCAAAGTACTGCTGTGCTGTATCGTGAACCAAGCGGATGATTCCCCTGTCCTCGTCGATAATTACCAGTCCAGCACATACGGAAACTATGTCTCCAATGGGTGTCAGGTCCCCAGGGTCAAGCTCCGACTTTCCCGTCTTTATTGCGAGGGCGTGTTGAAGTTCTGATGTAGTTAGGTGCCTCTTCGCGCACGTGATCCATGATAGGACGTTGATCGCAAGTGTCTTCATTCCTGGCATCTGTCCATTGATTCTCTCCATAGTTTGTTCGTACGCATGAGCAAGGACTTGATCCGTCTGGTCTTCGCCTAATCCATGACCTTGCCTGCGGAAGGACTCTATTGCGCTTCGGATAGCATTTACTGTCATCTTATCGGCAAGCAAACCAAGATAAAGTTGTGCCAAGAGAAACCTGGGGACTGTCAGCTCTGCACTACTCTTCCTCTCATGATGACATACATTCCATCCACAGCTTCTAAGATGCACGTTATAATCTCTTGTTGCAGCTGTCGGCTCTGCTGAACACAAGATGGCAGATGCCCCATGCGACTTTCTAGATGTTTTGCCACATCGTCAGGATTTGCACGAATCTCGATCTCTCTTGATAGTCTGTTTTTGAAGCGATTAACAATCTCCGGAATGCGCCTCGACGTTGCAAAAATGTTTGCTCCACGCTTGGTCTGAAGGTTGAATAGCTCCGAAAGGAACCTCGTCCGGCATTCATCTGAGGATTGGCATTCGTCAAGTGCATCAACGATGATGTAGACTCTAGAATACATCGCAACTACTGACTGTAGGATTGATAAGATTTCGTCTAGGGAAGGCCGGGTTCTTTTAGCCCTATGCCGGTCGTATAGACTTCTGACGCTCTCTGGCAAGGAAGACCGGCATTGAGTCAGCTGCTTCAGCAAACTCGCCAGTAAGTCATCAACCCTCTGTTCGTGTTGCCGGCCGGAGTCGCAGTAGATATACGTAATACCGATCTCAACGTCGTTGCCACACTCTGAAGTGAGAAAGTCGACTACGATTGACGTCAAGATTGTCTTTCCGGCCCCGGGTATGCCTGGACAGAACAGCGTCTGCTTCCTTCCCGCTAGCCAACCCAGGAACTCCTCCGACTGAAGGAGCCAGTCCCCAGTTCCTGGTTGCCGCCTGCTAATGTTGTCACTCTGTTGCGGGCCGTAGTCGATTGTTGTGAGCCAATCAAGAATCTCGGCATCTTCCTTTTTGTTCAGTTTGGCCCGGGTATCTGCGGTGTTCTCTCGAATTGTAGATACAACATCGCAAACTACACTCAACGTTAGAAGCCGTTACCAACTTCGTTTCAAAATAACTAACCCTGGCTAAGTATGACTCTCACTGGGCGCTCTCTGTCAACATCACACGGCTGAACATATTGAAGAAGTTCCTTTGCAAACGCTGCAGCTACTGCTGCAGCATGTTCCTGCCAGTCTTTATTCTTGTGCGAGTCTGCATAGTCGCAAATCCCTCGGATAACGATGCACGGGAAGTTGTGGGCAATTCCCGCCGCTTCCATTTCAACTGAGAGACCATGACCCCCAAGGGACTTGGCGAGTCTATCCCGAAAGATAGCGTCCCTGATGACCTGGTTACCGGATGCAATCAGGCCATAATGCACACGCATGTCTCTGGGTTCCCTGCTGATGACTTGGGTTTTATCGCAGAACTGACAAGTCTCTGCTCCTTCCTCTTCGTCTCCACGGCCAGGGATGGCGGCGCTATCCCTGCTCTCAGCAACATGGCTGTAATTCGCCTTAAACAGAACATCCTTAAGTGAATCGGACCTTAGATACTTTGGCGCCAGTTTCGGCCATTTCTCCTTCATTTCGTCTAGATACTCCTGTATCCTAGACTCCTTCATTTCATGCTCCGTCTCCAGTTTTGTCAAAGCCGTAAGCACCGAAGTTGGTGGGTTGTCCAGCGAACCGGTCCGTTCGAAGCTGCCGCCTTTTGTTGCCTTGCCGAAGTCCCATTGGACCACCCCGGGAAATTGACCTACCGGTGTGCCAACTACCACATCACCGAGTCTGACCTTGGGTGGAATACCGCCGCCGATGCCGACCACCAGTCCGAACCTAATCGCTGGAAAGGTGGAGACCATGGAAGCGGCAACAGTCGCTGCTGAATTATTGCCGATCCGTCCTTTGGGTAGGCAAGCTATGACAACATTGTGCATACCAAAAGACCCAAGGGTATAAGTGTTGGGGTCGTTCGACGACTTTGGGAGATCCGCGTGTCTCTTGTCTAGCATGGCTGTGGCTGCGGTCTGCTCTTTGGGCAGAGCGCAAAACAATGCCACAGTGTATTCATTATGATTTCTGGTTTCGGTTTTTATCTCTGTAGCCATTGCGAAGGAACCGGCTGGGTCTTCGAGAAGACGAATGCGGACTCGGGAGTCAATCGGCTGCGGTCGGTTCTGTTCGATGTAGGTTCCTCGTGGAGTCTCGGTAGCTACCAATTGAGAAAAAGGCATCAATCGCCCTGGGTCTTCCAAAGGGAAAGTGTTGACTCACTCGAGGAACAGTGGTTGATATGAGGATGCCAGAAAAGCTTACTGAGGGGAAGTCGAAGATTCAGCCTTAGGCGGAGGTTGTTGTGGACAGCAACACAGCCGCAGCCCAACGTTTCTGCCAACCAACCATATATTGTTTTCAATCCAACATGCAGCCACACGCATCCAGAGCTAATCGTTCCACTTTTTATTTGGCGTCAACTTTGCAGCCGCGGTGAGTTTCTGACGCAAAACTGATAGACCAGCGGCAAAAAGAATGAGAATGACGAAGTATGCTGGGACCGTTGATCATTGACGTCTTGCGGCTAATCCCGTTCAGCATTTGTTAGAACCAAATAACGCGCAGGGGAAAGCATAGCACCAATCGCAAGAATGAAAAGGAGGCTTTGCCGAGGGGAATTAGCACTAGCTTCATGAAGTTATGAGCCCAGCGCTTGCCGACAGGTGATGTGTCGGGGTTAGCTAGCAGGGGATAAGCCATTTTCTTTTTAATAAAACGCAATTGCGAGTAGCCTCCTTAAAAGTCTAGGTTAAAAATAAGTTGAACTATTATCTGCTTTTCTAGATTAGATAGTTTTTATCATTTTAAGATAGAATTACTTTAAAATTAAATATTTCTTTGAACTATAGAAGGTATTAAAGCTAACTTAATAAGTTTTTGTAGCCCATTAAAGACTAAATTTTAAAATTGTTTTAAACAGTTTTAAATATAAAAGTAAATAACAATCTAAAACAGGACTTAATAAAGGTTGTTGAATAGAAATATACAATAAAGAGAGAGATTAATATAAGTAATAAGGAGATATAGAAATGTTATAAGAGAACGTTATCAAGGGTAAGTTAGTAGGAAAGAGTAAGAAGGTGGAGAAAGGTAGTTCGAGTAGTGCTATGTTTGTTTCTGGTCTTGGCAACTGTATAACTCCTGCCTAAAATGGCTTCTGTTCGTGACCATGAGAGCTCTCCAAACCTCGTGAGCTTGAGCTACAGGGCTGAGGTCAAAGGTATAGTCTAACAGCCGCCTATTGTTCTCTGGACACTGTTATCCAGATCGGATCGATCCTCTCTCTTCTCCTCACATCGGGACACGTCGAGCACCCTTTGTAAGTCCAAGATCTCAATCCGCCCTACATTAGCCTGATATCAACAATAGGCCATCGAAAGAACTTCGAATCTTGTCGAAGTAGTGCGTCATCCCCTCATCGGTATTTAAACTCCGGCCCTCTTGCATTTAACTTTACATTGAGCAGTGTCAGGTCTGATCTGTAGAAAGTTATACTTTTCGGATTTCCTTTCTTTTTGACAAAAAGAAAGTTGAGAAGTTATTTTATAAGCTCGGATTCAACGCTAGAGAGTTATTGTGTCGGAGGGACAGTCATGATGCCTCAAAGCGTATGTAATAAGGTATTTTTCTTTTTTCTTTTTTTTTAAAAACAAAAGTGTAACCTAGATAGTTCCCCTAGGAAATGTCGGTACAGGGTTGAAACTCTGACAAAGAAGGCTACGGAGAGCTTAAGGCTAGGACGCCAATATACTTTGGCCACCTAGCATCTAACTCAGCTAGATTGTGTTTGACTAGATAAGTCATGATGCTTTAAGCTTTAGTCAACCTTTTTCACAAGGTACAGTTTCTACAATGGAGATCGAACACTATCAGATCTTCACAGTTGTCCAGGGCAGAGGCGTGGAAAGCCTCAATAACTCGGATGAGTCACAATGCGATCAGATAAAGCTCATGGCCCTTGAGTCGATAAGTATTTAAACCCCGTCCCCATCTTTATTTTCACTAGACACGTCAATGACAAAACATGCCTGGATACCTTGCAACTACAGCCACCAAAGAGCGACAAGATGGACGCTTTCCAGAAACTCCCGGCAGAAGTCTGCCTCCATATCATGGAGAACATTCATTCGCATACCTCCATCTGGCGAATCATTCGAGCATCTCCGACAATGCTGAACCATTATCTGGATTACAAACGAAGTCTTCTCCGCACGTTCATATCGAACCTGATACGGACAGGCAACCGCAACGAGGATTTACTCAAGATGCGTTGGGTATTATCGGCTTCCACGCCTCAAAAGGTGATGACCAAGCTACAAAGCAACACTTCAAGCAATGAACTGCAAAGCAGCTTGCTGACCCTTTCAAGCAACCTCAGTCAGAGGAAGCTTGTATAACAGTCACAAAGCTTCATCACCTTTTTTCTCGCCTCGGTCTCTTCATTGAAGACTACATGGGAAAGGCTACATCCTCGTGCCCAACTCAGGAATACGTCCTGCATCCTCCCCAAATTACATATACGAACACCAGCAAGAGAGTCACTTTGGATGACTTAACACCACTGGAGAGGTATCGTTTGTTCCGATCTTTTCTTAAGTTTGAGGTCTTGTGCAAGGTTTTTGACCCTCGCATGGCACGCTGTATGTCCGCAGATCATTGGCAGAAAGGTTCTCGCGCGTCATGGGAATATATGGGCTCAGATCTCTATGAGTCTGTACATTGTGTTTATGAGTACGTCGATGCTTCCTACGGCGCCTTTTTTGCCCGAATGGCTTGGGCACGGAAGCAACCTGCTTCTGCCTCGTTCTACATGTTCAAAACAAAAGGCCTTGCGTATCCCTACAACGTGGTGATTTGTTCCCGCAACTGCTTTGAAGATCTCCTATATGACGACCATCATGTGTCCTCGAAGTGGTGGTCATCCTTTCGAGGGCTTGACCTCCTGACTCACTTACTGACTCATGTGGGTGAAGCTTACGATATCCCGAGCCTACGAAGCTGGTTCTACTCCCTGTACAAGGAACGGCCAGGACATGAACGATTTATCAGTGGCGAGTTCCTTCACAACCAGCACAATCTTGACCCGCGGCCGAGTGAGCCGAGAGGGGGTTTATCACTACAACTCTCCGAAAGGATACATGGAACAAGTTCAGTTGACGAACTGGAAGATCAGGCCATCTACAATACGAAGATTTCCATGGAATATGTGTACGTTCAACGCAAGTTGTACCGACAGCGTGCGTGGATGTTTTGCGAATGTGCTCGATTGTATCCACCTATCGACTTGCACTTTCCCAGCAAACACGTTCTTTCAATGCAGGAGCTGCACACCTGCCGCAAGTTTTTGTCGGTAGATGCTGAGCGTTATAAGCGGCGATCTGTCGACTGGCAAGACTACTGGACCGGACGGACCTTCGAAGATCCATTGACGTGTGTTTCTAGGTCGATGAACATAGTAACGTATCAAAGGGACGACGTGCAGCATGTCCCACCTTTCTTCAACAGCAGTAAGGGTGAGCTAAGCACATTCTGGCGATTCGAAAGGACGGAGGCCTAGTTGCTTGCTGGAGCTGTTTCGAAAGGACCTTGTTGATATCTTGCGGTTGATCAAGCACTGTGGCGCTGTGGCACATAGGCTGTCTATGTCTAACACGGCGGAAGGAAGATAGGTGGCTGGAGATACTTGATGCTCGAAATGGCTTGTCCTCCCGTCAACTCCAAGTGTACGGATTCAAATCTTGTATTGACATGTCGTTGCATTAGAGTTCAGCGCTAATAACAAAGCCATTCCTTCGTCGATAATCCCACGTGGTTTGTCTTGAGCTTGACGGATTCAGTGGGTCGCGCTGCTTGAACTTGACGTCAGCACTTACTTACCGGACGATAAGGATGCAAACACCCCCACACTGAACCAAACTAGCGGGGCCTATTGGTCGTGCCAGTGGGATCATTACAGCGCGAGTTGGCCACTGCAGCGGGGGGCAGAGTTACTGGCTCCTCCACTGTAGTTGAAGCTTGGCCTCACGTCGACTTTTTCTACTTTTCAACATATTGTCGACATCCGCACGGCTCAATTTAAACCTTGGCCTCCCTCCTCCATCGCCTTACTTGAGAAGCAGATGCTGAATGTCACCTCTGCCGTTCGACAACCCTTCCGCAACCGCCGATCCCAATCCAACGCTGGAAGTACCACAAGTGCAAATAACGAAACTCCCGAACCACCCAACCAGACCTAACGATTGTTCGTGCTACTAGTCTCTCAGGCTTCTTTCCATGTCAGGTGAAGAATGCAATTGATCTCAGGATTAAAAGTAAATATAATCACGGAACGAATGATATTTCTAATAGTGATAAAAGTGAAGCGAGTTAATTCTATGTTTGCTGTATATAGAGAAAGGAAGAACCAGAATGGACAAAGACAAGGAATCATCCAAACAAGATGCGCAATATGTACACTTAGAATCAGAACCGACCCATATCTAGACAAGAGACTGTCTAGTTGCCCTTCCACTTGCCATCATCAAAGCCGGTGCCCTTGCCCTCGTACTTGCCAGGAGCCCATTTGCCATTATCGTTCCTCTTGGTGTTCTTCTTATCATACTTGTCGGGAGTCCACTTTCCATCATCATAATCGGTACAGTCACCCTCGTACTTTCCAGGCTTCCAGGAGCCATCATCGCCCGAGTCGTTGTTGTCCCTCTTGGTCTTGGACTCATCGCCTGATACTTTGTAGGTGTCCACTTGCCATCATCGTGGCCAGTACCCTCGCCCTCGTACTTGCCTGGGTGCCAGGACCCATCATCGTTTCTCTTTTCGTATTTTCCGAGGGCCCACTTGTTATCGTCGGCAGGCTTGTTGGTAGGGAGTGCCAGAGCCGTGACGGCAAAAGTAAGAAGAGCAGTGGAGTAGCGCATTATAGATGGCGGAAAGGATTATTAAAGAGGGTTGAAGCTAAGGCAAGGTCTCAAATTGAAAGAGCCAAGGATTGAAGGGTTATGTGAGATCTATGTTGGTAGTTGAAGTGTTGAAGGTAATGATGATAGATACAACGGCGGAATATCGTACCCTTTTTATCATTGAAGCTCTCACTCATGCCGGCTGATGATTTTCAGTATACTCTCTCTCCTGTACCATCCCTACGAAGGCCGCAATTCCAGAACCATCCTCAGCATCTATCCATATCACCCTTTCCGCGAGGCAGTGAGATGATGACAGCTGATGTCATATTCAGCCGTTTGCTAGTACTGACCTCAATCATCAAGAGTCTTTTACTGCTTAGTTCACGATAGTACAACAAAAGCTTTCAGTTGCGGACAAACCGTCCCAAACAAAATCACGCCATCTAAACGAGAACTATAACCAATAGCGGCACAGCATTGCTCCGACCAGCTCCACTGAGCCCCATAGGGAGCTTAGGGCTGAGGGGGCTGTGCTCGAATAGCCCTGCGGCGTAGCATTAGAAGCAATTGTTCTCTCTAGATCGTCGATAATAGGGACTCTATAACAATGCCTTCAGACCCTGTACCAAGCCGCAAACTAACCAATCAGAGAAGTGGACACCGGGGAAGGCGACTAACCCGCTGACGTGAGCCTCGAGCTCTGCTGACAGTGGCTGCTCGAGCTGAAACGCGCTGGCGATTCAATTGGGGCTTTGTAGTTGGCAAATCTCGAATAGTTGGCAATGCTGGTAAAATAGCGAGTTGAGAGTGCAAGATAGGCCTCACAGGGTGAGAATAAGGAAAGTTTAAATGATGCCCCAGGAAACAAGTCAGACAACTGTTATCCCTTCACTCATCACCTCCCATCCTGCTTCTAACCAAGCTCAATAATAATGAAGAATCTGTTTCTTTCTATTCTATGGCCTGCTGTAGCCAGCGCTGCTGCCTGCAGGCCAACACCCTCTAAATCGAAAATCGCTTGCAAGTTGGCTGCCATTGACAACGTGGATATGAGTGTCGGCTTCGGCTACAATAGCGACTGTGTCCCAAGCACCGGAACTCTCAACGGCTTCGTGATCTTTATCGACTTTTCCGATGCCGAACCCGCTCAGGGCGAAACCCCCCAATCGCTCTACGACGCCGTGGTCCCCCAAACAACCGAATGGTACAAGCAGGCCTCTCACGGGGCTCTGTCTGTCAATATCACGGCTGATCTATCCAAGTTCTACCGCATGCCCACATCGGCTGCATCTTATGGCTGGGAGAGAGGTCTCACATGGGCAGAACATCAAGAATACATCCAGGATGCTCTCGACGCCTATACAGCCAAAGGCACTCGCCCCCCACCTCCCGAGTCGGATGTTCTCTACATTGTTCCCGTAAAGAGCGTCGGTGATAGAGGGATCTCTCGATCCATCACCTTTGCGACACAAGCCAATACCAGACAGGGTGAGCATGTTGCCAAGAAGACCGTCACCCTTGGAACCGACGCATTTACGACTTGGGGACCGAAAAGCTGGATTGCATTGGCTCACGAAACCGGACACACTATGTGCTTGGCCGACCTCTACCCGTTCGAGAACCTTGGCTTGGGTTACTATGTCGGTGGCTGGAGTGCCATGGGGGACGTCTCTGGCATTGGCCCTGATTTCTTCGCCTGGGATAAGTGGCGCCTGGGCTGGATTGATGACAAGTCTATCGACTGTGTTTCGGGGCGAGGAACTACCCAGCACACTATTACCCCACTAGAACTGGAGAATTCTCGCAATGACATCAAAGCCGTTGTTGTCGCCGTCAACCAAACCTCAGCACTTGTCGCAGAGGCCCGTACACCCGAGGGCCTTGACTCAGGCGTCTGCGCCCCCGGCGTCTTGCTCTACACGGTTGACACCTCGGTCAAGACAGGCTATGGTCCTATCCGCGTTCTAGATGTAACCCCAGGATCAGGTGGCTGCGGTACTGATAGTGTCTACGACAAGAACGACGGAACGCTGTCCCTGGCTCCGGGTGGAGTGAGCTCATACAACGTCCCTGGCTGGGGAGTTAAGGTTACTGTAGTAAAGCAGACAGAGAAGAGCTATACTATCCAAGTTGACGCCGAGTTTTAGGGATTAGAGTTTATATTAGAGGGGTTTTTAGAGCCTGATAGAGTCGACAATCGGGAAAATAGATAGCCAATAGACGAGGTCAGTGTTGTAAGAAGTGTTTCGCTCAAGCTGTATGCGACAAAACGTCATGTAAGCAGAGGTCAATCGTCGCCCTCGTATGACTCTATTTTACGTTTACCCATGTAGTGACTTGGGAAGTGTTGGAAGATTCTTGCCGATCTCTGCGGTCTGAAAAATGTTTAGCTACTGCGGCGAATTGTAAAAAACGCCCTCCCATTGACTGACCCAGAATGCGAAGTCGTCTGGCGACTTGAATCCCCTAACCAATATCATTCGATAACTCGTATTTCCAACTCTCCTCAACTTTACCCCCCTAAGGCCACTCGGATCTGCCTGGCAGAACTGCGTACCGCTCAAGATGATTACCCATTCCGGTATTCCGCTTACAGTCTGTTTAACAAATATCTTAGGCTTTATAATTTACAAGGATTATCTCCCGCCTAATCTTAAAACACAGGGTAGGTTAGCTATATTGAAATAAAAAGTCTGATCAATAGCTATCAAGTTAAAATCCTACTTAAAGCTGAATAAATATTCATGTACTTAGGGCCATCTAAGTTAAATATTTTATACCTAACTATTATAGGGTAGTTGAGAGGTCATTACTGATAGAAAAGCGGGGATACCTATCTTACATGAGTTGATGTGTTGGGTCGTAACACAAATAGCAATAATTTCAAGGTATCAAAGTGAGTAAATCTAGATGCTGTTATGACAGAGTTGGAGAACTGACAGGAGCGGTGTAATTGGCGCATTTAGACTCAACTGGATGTCAGCGCTCTGTGCATTAGTCACACGCTTATCAGAAGTGAGCGACACAGCCACGCCAGCTACAAGAGGATATTGACCAATCAAGCTGTTCATCAAGGCTGACAGATTATTCAGCTTCCGTAACAAGTAAACTTTCTTCAGAGGGGCTGTGGCCTCCCTTGCCAGAAGCTACCTCGGTTAAGTCTGGCTGAATGAGCCAATTCTGCAATTTCGGCTACCACAAATGGTCTAGATTGGTCGACATGCACCAAAACGCAGTAAACATTTTGTAAGTAAAGATCAAGCTTATCATGGCGACCCACACCCGCACGGGTACCCGTGCGGGTATGGATCCCCGCTTATCATTAGGGCTAGTAGTCAGCTTACTTCAATTATCCATATGTAAAATGATTGGCCATCCGAGGGACCAAGACTCAAGGAGCGGTGTTGCCGAATTGCGGCTGAGATGATGGGGATTCAGCTAAATGAAAATTTGCAAAGGTACCATTGACGTCGAATCCACCTGACCATACCAAGGCATAAGAAGATGACAACTCCGCGCACATAATCCCACTTCAAGAGCCCGAACCAAGCATACCTACATCAGAGACCCAATATCAAATCATCATGGACCTTAGTGTACCCTCTGGCTACGAGTCGTACTCGAACCGGCTCGACCCTCATGATGAAGTTGACGATAGCTATGCTGAGAAGGCATTTCGTCCGGTTTCCGATCAACAAGTTCTCCTCAGGAGGCGTCATGTGCGGAATAAGCGTCGGGGTACTTTCGATACCGTCAGGCTCTGCTTGCGCATCTTGATCCTTTTACTCGACCTTAGCATTCTGAGTTTACTTGTTCATGGAGTTAATGTTTGGGAGACAACACATGAATCTGTGGACAGAAACGAGGACGGCTGGACGAGAACTCAATGGTCTTCGGTGAAAATGCTCTCGACTTGGTTAATGCTAGCAATTGCAACATTCGCTTCTTTGATCCAGACGGTAGCTATAGCAACTCATCTCAGTTTGGTGAGTTGATGGAAAGACTACTAAGGTCCATTCACAACATTCTAACGTTAAGATAGCCCCAACCATTACGCGACGGCTGGATACATACCGGGGCCGTGCTGGCCAGCTCTGGTGTTGTGATCGCAGGCTGGGTTGCCGCAACTGTTTACTTGATTGTCGATAAAGAAGTGCTTCGGAATAACCACTGGGACTTATGGTCTTGGTCATGCCAGAACAGATCCCAACAGAGCTACATCCCCTGGGCAAGTCTATGCACGGAAATAGTAAGATAATTCTCTAACTCTTATGTATTTAATAATTAATAATAACAACTGTTATAGTCCTACACGTTTATTGCTGGTCTGGTTGTTATAGTCTTGGAGACTATTGGCCTAGCCTTATTTATTATCTCGCTAAGAGGGGTATATATTATTGGAAAGTACAGTAGGGCTAGTACAGTTTATTAGTAGAATCATAGTTTAAAAATCTACAAACACCCTACTCCACAGCAACTTAACTTATTTAACTGTAACAGAGACTCGATGTTCCTTCTTATACGCCGAGGTTTCGTTGCAACTGTGCACTCATGGAGTGGGAGGTAGCTGTCGTGATCACAGCTCTCATACGAGCCCTGCTTCAGGTTAGGCCTCAGTGCACCCCGGGTTCAGTTCCTAGAAGAATAGTCTACAGTGAGCTTGGTGATTATTGACATGGTGAGCTGCAGTGCATCGAATCCGGCTCGCACGCAAGCCAGGACCCGGTTCTCCTATGGGACGGTATAGCATATCCGCGATGGGAGTCAGAGCGCACAATGGGGTGGTGATAGCAGAGATAGAAGACACAATTCGCTACGTAGTGATTGTAGATTTCGCAGATGTGGTTTGATGAATTGAGTTAAAGATGCCGGAAAAAGTTAAGCTGAATGGACATGTCATGAAGGGAGGCAGATAGATCATCCACTAAATTTCCAGAGGTTGTTCAGTGGACAGTCGCCTTGTTTACTGGACGGTACGCGACTCCACTCCACTGGAAGAACAATGGCTGCTCTAACCAACAGCCACTAACAACAGTGCTGCTACGACCAAAACTCGCTAGAATGGTAAAACGAGCAAAGTCCTGGCCACATCGCGCTGGAAAAGATCATCTTCTTGGGGAGACCTGCAATCGCCTTGTTCAAGATTAAGGGAAAATTATAAGCATATTAGCTCAATATGTTGCAAGTTACATAATGTACTTCGACTCGTCTAATGCAATATGTAGTTGGTTATCGGCCTGTTGCATATTCACCTTGATGAACAACCCGTACAACAGGTCCGAGGATCCCCTCTCTGTCCTGACGTGGCATAGTATAATTTGTCGCCTCACAGTGCCTGATTACTTACGATGATTCCAAGTTTGGCTTCGCAATAAGGAACAAAGCATCTTTTTCAGTCTCAGTATGGCGGAAAATAACATGGACAACATGACTAGTGGTACTGAGACTATGTCGACCCAGCCTAGCGCTCCAATACCTCGGTATATGGTTGTCCATCGCGTGAAATGCCCTGGATCAACCCCAGTTCATTCTGGTCATCCAGCTACTTCTTTATATCTTGGCGTTCCACGTCTGTTTGTCGGCGACAATAAAGTAAGCCCCCTCAGGGGTCGAATGCCGGATGAAGATGGCCAGCTGCGTGCCAAAAAGGATCCTGATATTTCATTCATTATACACCGCACCTACAACTGCCTCAAATACCATAACGCAGTATTCGAGGCCTTACGGGAGACATCAGCGAACTCTGTGCCACCTGATCGGAGTTCTTAATTATGTCTCCTGCCAAATGATACTGATGATGCTGTAGCGACACGAGAGTATATGGAAATTGCATCGACCCATTTGAACGATGCGATAGAAGCAGTGAAGGAAGCAGAGACTAAATAAGACTCTCTAGAGGAGTCACTGTTACTGGGCTGGAAACGAGAACATAACATGGTGGTACCATACCTTCATTTCTATCGCACTCGCAAGCTGCTGCACGACCACATTCCCCAGCTACCAGAGCGTCAAAGCCAACACATCAATCTCCTTCCTGAGTACCTGGATGAAGAGTTTGGCCCCGATTATCGAGAAGCCGAGAAGCTTTTTCTTGCTGAGGTGCTTATAAGCAGGAAGTATTTTCACAAGCTATTTAGGCCAAGAGAGATAATGGTCACTGTTAAAGAAGGCCACCGTATCGCTATGGTTTTAAAATATCCTCCTCTCTTTGGTTCAAATCCGATAAGGTTAGAATGCCAAATGTGAAAATTTAATGGCCGCTTTGCAAAGTATAAAAAGACTATCACTATACCCTGGGTAAAGCATGCCGCGGACTTGAGTAAGGTCCTAATAAAGTCCCTCAATATCTTTCCTCTAAGATTCGATCAGCAACTTCAGTATCGCCTTAGAAAGCGCGGGCAGCTTTTCTGGCAGCTATGAAAACCAAGATTGGTTCTTTATACTACCCCACGCGAGGTTCTCGATTATCGCATAGTAATAGACATCTAAGTATTATACTAATTATCTGCTAACTCTACTAAGCAGAAAAATGGCCGATATATAGTTGATATCGAAACTTATTGTCGATTCTATAAACTAAATACTATTAAGAATATAGTCGCCAAGCATATTAAAGGGTACCTACTATTAGAAGTCACTAAGTCAGCCTTACCTCCTACCGGCAGCTTTACCCTTCTACTCCCACCAACAACATACAGCTTCAGATTCCACAATAAGAAGTAGCATTAATATCTCCAAATCTAATTAATAATAGGCTAAACTAATAACACCTTTATAGGCAAGCTTACTATAAAATATGCAGCTAATATAGTCTGGAATAAGGATATATTTAATATGCTGGTCCTCCCACAAAATAATAAGGAAATTCTAAGCGCGCTTCTACTTAACAATAAGGCATCTAGAGATATTATAGCAGGCCGAGGCCAGGGTAGGGTAATACTGCTTCATAGTGGACCAGGAACCGGCAAGATATTCGCAGCTAACGCCCTCGCCAAATTAGCAAGGAAGCCATTATATTAATTAACACCTTATGAAGTCGGTATATAGCTTAATCAAATTGAGAATAATATTAAAGAGGCATTCTATCTCAATGGTATCTAGGATATAGGTATATTTCTATTTCCGACCCTTTTAGAAACCGACTTTATGTTCAGCTAATAACTTAAAGTTATTTTTTTTGGACGATTGCGATATTTCCTTAGGTTCGGATTAAGGAAAAAACCCTGCCGGGTAAATCAATTGCCTCGATCATTCTCCAAGCAATAAACAATTACCCTGGTGTCGTTGTCCTTACGATGGCTTATCCGGGTCAGTTCCAATTTTTATAGAGTCTGTAGAAGTTGTGCTTCTTTGACTAAATTATGACTAGGTAATCTATTTAGCAGCGCCCTCCGGTCACGAGTCTAGGTAGTATCATTTTTGCGCCTCGATAGGCAATTGAAAAGGTTGCTATTTTAAAAGGCCACTGATGCGTTCCGCTCTAATAATAATTACGAGCTCTCGGACAGTTTTGCATACACAATGTTTAAAGAAAGTAAGTATGGGTATTTGTCTGGTCGAGAGCTTCAGAATGTGCTTCAGACAGCAGATAAACTTGCATCCCATCAAAAGGAGGTTCCGAGCCCCTCTCACATACACAAGGCGACACAAGCGTTGGCATCAAAGGGCACATAACTGTGAATAGACTTTGGACAAAGGCTGAGGTAAATTTGACTAGTTATATTTTTGCTTGCAGCAAGAGGCTTCGAATCTCAAAGCCGTCACTCAAATATGGCGAATAGCATCTACAATACATGATCTCGATCTCGAACTAAATATAATTCTTTCCTCGTATCTTGAATCTATTTTCTGTAAAGTGGTTTTAGCTCTTATAGCCACTTAGGCATAACTACCATGTTAATTGCATATTGAGTATCTACTATCTCCTGTAGCCAATATGCAATACTTGGTTATATATCCAAGTTAAAGAATAGTGATAACCCCGAAATGCGCCCCATCCGTGCAGAGCTACTTCTTACTCCGTATTATATGGACTCCCTCTACCGCACGCTCTATTTAGATACCCCTCAATAACAGAATAAGACTTATCAACACCCACACGCAAGCTTTCAAGGAGTTCTACGGAAGCAATATTCTAAAAGTATGCAATTCTTTCATATACTTAGGGACAAGAGGAGGTCACGTTCCTAGATTAGGCAGACCCAGCGTCGGTAGTCCATAAGTCCGGATTCACCAAGATCATTAAGGCCTATAAACAAGCCAGGAATGGCGACTACTCATATATATGGATTGACACCAACTGTATTAATAAATCCAGCTCAGCTGAGCTCACAGAAGCTATTAACTCCATGTTCGCCTGATACAGTAAGGCCGATGTTTATTACGCCTATCTTTCAGATGTTCCGATGTTTAAGCCGTTGTCTTATGCGAAGGAGCTCCGGCAGAGTCGCTGGTTTAAGAGGGGATGGATAATTTAAGAGCTCCTCACTCCTGATTGCGTTGTCTTCTATGCAGCTGACTGGTTATGTATTGGGACTATATCTACTCTTATCCGCGACATTGCCGAGGCTACAGGCATAGGTATCAGGCATCTCTGCCCCGATCCAAAGACAGTGATTGCCGCTCGGGAAGACTGGTCAGGAGTTCGAAACCGGGTGTGCCATGAAGCGTCGGTAGCTAAAAGAATGTCCTGGTTGTCCCGCCGCGAAAAAAAACAAGGATTGAGGACATGGCGTACTGCATGTTGGATACATTTGGGATCCACATGCCTCCAGTATACGGTGAAGGGTCCAGAGCCTTCTTACGACTCTAAGAGGACATCCTGAAAACATCAGACGATCACTCACTCTTCTGTTGGTCATGGACCATCAGCGAGAACCAAGGCAGTCTTCTTGCCTCTAGACCACATAGCTTTCTAGAAGCTTCGGCTTATCAACGTCATAGGTTCGGTATCAAGCCATCTCCGTACGCCATTGCTAATTCGGGTCTATAAATAGTGTCTAATTTGAGTCTCCACGAGAAGACTACGAGTCATGGCTTCTTAGGATACTGTCAAGTTAGACACTATTTATAGAAACTTCGAGGGGCAGTCAAGTCAAATACACTGAAGGAGACGTTGGCCGAAGCCGAAGCGCGGACACAAAACAGAACACAAGGAATAGAGAACAAGACAATAAAAGAAGCGAGAACGGGATTAAGATGTTTTGCATTCACTCGTAAAATCGTACCTACCTAGACTTATCGCTGCATCCTGACCTTAACCAATCTTCGCCACATGCCATGCATAACAAGCCGCCGCGAAGTTTGAGCGAGAATCAACAGATACTTTCGGATCCATCGTGGCCAACACTAAATCTTCTTGGCAACGGCCCTTGCTCAGCTAAGTAACTACTCGTAGGTATTTCCTAGACCAAAAGACATGGAAACGCACATCTGGTACAATGGCAGGCTACCATGCCTACATGCCAACTCAATCGCCCTAGATGGAGTTGTCACGGGCATTCTGGTCAAGGCAAAAGATCGACTAGCAGTAGTATATCAATTGCCGTTTCCGTCATCCTACCTTGGTGGGGAACCGAGATGTATTTAACGGCAGAAGATACGGTACTGGTTTAGTCTTGGATTCATATTTATTCATTGTAGGTCACTGCCATACAGCTTCGAAAGCATCGTGCCTAAGGATACATAAATACCTTGACGTTCATCTTTGTCTTGATTAGTGAGAACTCAGTTACCCAGAGCTTGGATGAAGAACCTCTTGGACTAGCCTGCAACAAGAACTTCAAGGTAATCTAGGTCTCGACTCCCCGCAGATCCTCGAGTCCTACCAGACATCACAGAGCCTCGCCGTGTCCATTTCTGTCCCCGTCATCTTCATTCTCATCAAGACCTCCCTCATAGGACTCGTCCCTTGCCGTTCTTGACGTCCTCGCCGCCCTGATTAGACTCTTCATTCGAATTGTTAAGCGTTATCTCGCTGTTGCCGCGATTCTTGCTGCCAAGGCACAGTCCCAACGGCAAAGCTGCTGGAAAAGATCAAAGTCCGGCACGGATCGATATTTGCAACGTAATCGAGTCACTCTAGGTGAATCATAAAGCATCAAGCTTTGGTTAACCTTTATAAAAAAACACAGTTTTTACACAATAGAAACCTAATACCGTCAGGTCTATACAGTTGCCTAGAGACCAGAAAGTCTCAATAAGGGTCATACAACATGATTTCGGTATTCTCAAGCATAAAAGGCCAGCCTATTTCCATTTGTAGTTAGTCAATTCCATCTTTATTGTCAAACAATCATAAAAATGTTATCCATCAAGAGAACAGTCGTCGGCGTCTACGTAATCGAGTCACTCATTTCTGAGTAAATTGCGAGGAGCAGCCTTATAATTGGCGAGTAAAGGCATTCAAAGAAGCATGAGGATGACGCCAACGACATAGTTCGGAGAGAAAGATAGTCGAAGAGGGCTTAGCAAGTCACGCACATGATGATACATTATACTTTTCTATTAGCACCATGCGAATCCATTCGCCTTGCAGTTTTGGACTGGCTAAGGACTGACAGTGGGACATATGGTGAGGCTATAAAGTTAGATGAAGGTCTAGTTTATGATCAGGCGAGAGATCGCACTATCACTGAGCTGCTTAATGGAGCTATCGATAAATGGCAACGAGGTGGCTCTATCATAGGAGGCACCTCGGGCGGTGGTGGTACTTCTGCCTCAATGGGCGTGATAGGAGCTTCTGGAGGAGCCAGGGCTTCTCTCGGAGGAGCGTACACTACCTCCAGCGGAACTCGACACATCTCAGTCTTAATAATGCAGAAGGTCGTAGATAAAGTCCACTAAGCAAGTAACACTCTCCGCGCGCTGACGAGTACCGTTATTGTCAATACAGACCAGCAGGAAAAGCAAGCTGTTGAGACTCACTTATTCGCAAACAACTGAGGCCACATAATAATTATACTGTACTTCAA
The DNA here is from genome assembly GCA_014898925.1 of Fusarium nelsonii. Classification (NCBI taxonomy): domain Eukaryota; kingdom Fungi; phylum Ascomycota; class Sordariomycetes; order Hypocreales; family Nectriaceae; genus Fusarium; species Fusarium nelsonii. The sequence goes on from JAAVUC010000396.1 coordinate 27,587, forward strand.
GATATTTCACCTGGTCCCTAGTCTATAGGGACTATAATGCATCTCCTCTGTCGACCTTACTTTACTCGCGTCTAGATCATTTAGAATATTGCGCTTAGCCCAATCCTCGATCTAGCATGCGGCGATAATATAATTCCTTTTATTAAATCCTGCCGAACGGCCATTAATATGCTTATGTCTTAACTTAGTGGCAGGGAGGCTATACACTTAGTACGTCTAATAACGGTTTAATCTCTCCTATTATCTACAGTAAATAGGGGACTCTTTAATCTTCTTAGACTTACGTTTATCTTTAGTCTCTTAATATAAGATAAACTATAGATTAAAAAGAATATCCTTATGCTTCTCACTGTATTTTAAGATAGTATTACTACCTTAGACGTAAATAAGGTATATAGCCTAATAGGTCTCGATAAGGAAATTAAGCGCAGCAGTATATATAGAATATAAGTATTATATCCAGAAACCCAGGTAAAATATATAGCTACAAAAGAAATATATATCTACATCGCCAAAAGAATTCTTTTACACTAAAATCCACTATGCCTTTTTAAAGCTATTACCTATTAGCTGCCTTTAGGGGGTTTTAATTTACTAAATCACTGTTACGACCACTATAGCTCGGGGAGTTATAGTAGGGTATTTAAGCTGTTGTAGGGGGCCTAGCTGACTGAAGGTCAGCATAGGATTAATCTTTTGGTTGGATTGGCACAACGGTCACCCCCTATCGTTCGTAACATCTATTTAATTCTTAAGTTATAGTAAAGTATATAATATT